>CAUYQU010021245.1:0-36350 GCA_963574635.1 Cheracebus regulus
CTTTTTACCTTTTTTAAAGCCGTGTTGTCCCCCCCCCCTGTTTAACCCCCCCCCCCCCCCCCCCCCGCCCAACGCCCGTTGGGAATCTTGTCTTATTTTTATTTTATTTCACCATCATCTAGCTAAATACTTGCATATTCATGTTGCCAAGTGTTTATGGAGCACCGACAGTATACCAGGAACTTCGCTGAGTCTCAGGGATACCAAGAAAAATTCGATGAGAATCCTGTAATCAACTGCAGAATGCTCCTTCGGAGAGCTGGATCTGTCAAAATAGGAACTCTGGTTTGAGAGTGCGCCTTCATCGTTGAGGATAATCTTACAAGGACCGAAGCAGTTCTGTTTCGTTGCATATCAAAATCTTATGTCAAAGTAAGCGCGCAGGAAGGGGTCCTGAGTCCTGCAGTCCCCGCCTCGTGAGGAAATACTCCTGGTAATCGCCTCGAAAATTGTTTCGACCAGCAGGGGTCACTATGAAGACTGGCTTGAACCCAGCCTTCAGTTAACAGTCTGGTTACGGGCAAGGTAACCAGACTGCTCCATAAGGGTTCAAGGAAGGAGTGCAGTTTCAAGAGAACAGTTTGGATCTTTATTAGAATTGTTTTGGTGCAATGAAGAGAGTCAACTGTAACTTGACAATCGAAGTCTTCAGAAACGCGAAATACGTTCGCCTCAAGGAATATTGGGTCTTCTGCGCGGCCGTAGATCTCCGCCAAGTGCGCCTGCGCGGAAGAGAAGCGGCGTCGAGTCCGGCAGGCAGTAGAGGAAACTGCGGTAGTGACCCTCGGACCTCACCATGAAGACCCGCTTTAGCACCATTGACCTACGGGCCGTACTCGCGGAGCTGAACGCTAGGTACAGTTCCCTAAGTGACCAGGCTCGTGCGGGAAGTGCAGGAGGCTGAGGCCGGGGGGGGCCCATGGCGCAGACAGCCCAGCTTGATGTGTTTCCTTATTTCATATGGTTCTGTGGACCTGGTTAGGCCTGAGTGGGCAGGCGTGTGGTGTCTTTCCTGTGGCCCTCAGGATACCTTGGGGGTTCCAGGCACCTCGTGCCCCACTCCCCGCGTCCTTCCAGCTCTCTGGCTTGCCCCGCTAGCGCGACGCTCTTGCATTGTTGGCCTGGGTTGCAGGGATCCGGCAGGAAAGGTTTGGTAAAACACGAGACGTCAGAATGGTCATTTGCTCCAGAGGTTTCCAGATTGGAGGCTTGGTTTCTTTAACACTCCCCGCCCCTCACCCCAGAAAGAGAGAGCTTCGCCGTTTTAGCTGGATTGAGCAGATTTGGAGTGAGATCTGGATTCTAGTCTGGTTTCTATCATTCAGCGGTGTGAGCTTTCTCATGTTTTCAGGGCCCCCTTTTATCTTTTGTTGTTTTCCCTGTCTTGTGATATATTAATTGGATTATATTTTACTGTATTTCTTCCCCCAAATTGAGTCATTTTGAAGACGCAAGCTTTGTTCCTAGAGCTGATAGACCACTTTTGTTTTTAAATCGTTACTTTTAAGTTTTGAGCTGAATGTCTAAATGGCTTTCGGACTCTGCTCCCCGGCTGACTACCATATACTTAAGAGACTAAGGTCAGCTTTTTCAAAGCTTTCATTAAAATGTGTGTAGTTTTATGTTTCAAAAAATTGTGTGATATGTTACATGTTTCCTTTGTCTCTGCAGCTTGCTAGGAATGAGAGTAAACAATGTTTATGATGTGGATAATAAGACATACCTTATTCGTCTTCAAAAGTAAGAACATTTTACAGGCTTATTTTCTCTTTGGTAATTAAATATGAGATTACTCATTTTTTTAAACTGCATTTTAAGTCTGTTTCACAGTTAGGTTTGCCATATGCCCTAAAGAAAAATTCGACTTTTTTCCTCTACAGACCAGACTTTAAAGCTACACTTTTACTTGAATCTGGCATACGAATTCATACGACAGAATTTGAGTGGCCTAAGAATATGATGCCGTCTAGTTTTGCCATGAAGGTAAACTTGTTACACTAAATTTTAAGAGATTGCTGACTAACAAGTTTTTAATTGGGGTTTCCTTCACTGTTTTGAATAAAGTGAAGATAAGATAAAGGTAAAGGGAGCAGTCGACAGATAATGGGTTGAATAAATTGAATATTTATTAATTGACTTCTTCCCATTACCTTTGACATCCTGTTTTGCTCCAGATCTTGTTTTCACAGTCGATATTAGAGTTCAAGCTTTTATCATGGTCAACCTTACAGCCCCTTAACTGTAGTCCACTTCTTTGCGTCAAAACAATTCTAAATTAGACCAACATTAATTTTTTGTTTATTTGTTTTTTTTGAGATGGAGTCTTGCTGTCACCCAGGCTGCTATGTGGTGGCAAACCTCGGCTCATTACAACCTCTGCCTCCCAGGTGCAAGTGATTCTCCTGTCTTAGCCTGTTGAGTAGCTGGGATTACAGGTGTGTTCCACCACACCCAGCTGATTTTTGTAGTTTTAGTAGAGACGGTTTTCACCATGTTGGCCAAGCTGGTCTCAAACTCCTGACCTCAGGTGATCCGCCCTGCTCGATTTCCCAAAGTGCTGGGATTACAGGCATTAGCCAACGCACCTGGCCCAACATTAATTTTTTTTTTAAAACATTATTTTCATTAGTTATCTCACCTATTGTTCTCTGATTTCTAAATCCATTTTCTATAGCCTGACATTCTTGGCTTTCTGTGTTCTTCCTTCTCCCCCCGCCACCTTTTTTCCTAGTCTTATCTTCCAGAACTCACTTTTGTGAATCGTCTTTCTCTACCCAGTCAAAATTTTTTTGGAATCTATCAGTGGCGTTTATGTTACTAAGTCTTCTTACTTTTCTCTTTTGTTTTTATTATTAAAACAGATTTTTGTTACCCATTCTTTTATTGATGTATAGATTGAAAATTCATGTGGTACACAAGACTTTCCTATCAGATATACTTAACTTTGAATTAATAGCTTTGTCAGAGAGTAATTTTATAACCTGGAAAAGTTACTTAACCTCTTGGAACTTAGTTTTTTTTAAAATATAAAATGTGGATAGTACCTCCCTCATGAAGTTATTGGATTAATGGAAATGAGATATAAAGCACGTAAAACAGGCTGGGCACGGTGGCTCACGCCTGTAATCCCAACACTTCGGGAGGCCCAGGCGGGTGGATCACTTGAGGTCAGGAGTTCAAGACCATCCCAGCCAAAAGGGTGAAACCCTGTCTTTATAAAAATACAAAATTAGCCAGGGGTGGTGGCACATGCCAGTAATCCCTGCTACTTGGGAGGCTGGGGCAAGAGAATTGCTTGAACCCAGGAGATGGAGGTTACAGTGAGCAGAGATTGTGCTCTTGCACTCCAGCCTGGGCAACAGAGCAAGACTCCGTCTCAAAAAAAATAAAAAATTAAAGCGCCTAAAAGAATACCTGAAACATATTAGAATTCTATACGTGTTCATTTCCTTCTTCCTCTGCTCTTCCCTTTCCTTTGGAAATGTATTTGTTATGGCATTATTTCATTCGAGGCTTTACAGAGAAGAGGTTTAACCCCCCAGCAATTTAGAATCTTTTAGATTACAAATTATGGTGATACAGTTCCCGTATCACAAGGGCTTTCACAAAATTCTCAGATTATTAAAGTTTATTTAATAGTAACCCAAAATGGTTCTTTTGGGGCCTATCCTTAATAATAACGATAATAATAATACTACACTGTGTAGCACTTTTTTTTTTTTTTTTTTGTGATACAGTCTTGCCCTGTCACCTAGGTTGGTGAGCAGTGGTGTGATCTTGACCCACTGCAACCTCTGCATCCCAGGTTCAGGCGATTCTCTTGCCTCAGCCTCCCCAGTAGCTGGGATTACAGGTGTGGGCCACCATGCCTGGCCAATTTTTGTGTTTTTAGTAGAGAGCGGATTTCATCATGTTGACCAGGCTGGTCTTGAACTCCTGACCTCAAGTGATCTACCCACGTTGGCCTCCCAGAGTGCTGGGATTACAGGTGTGAACCACTGTGCCTGGCCCCATGTGTAGCACTTTTTAAAGCAGATAAATAATATGCATTTCATTTAAGTTGTTTAACAACTCAGTGGAATGGGATGAATAAATATAACTTCAGTTTCTGGATGAAGTAACAGGTCAATGAGATATGACACTGGGATTGTGTAAACATCTCCAAATCAGGCTACACTAATAGGAGGTCAGTCACTCTTAAAAATACTTAGAATTCTATGGGTTAGGTGTACATGTAAATCTAAATGTGTAGAAAGATTTCCTCCATGGAATGGACAGTGTTAAGCACTTTATAAATAAAACAAAGCGCTGTTACTGTTGTATGGCACAGGTTATGCCCATTATGTGATAAATCACAGTAATTGTTCTAGTATTCACATTTGGGGATGACAACTATAGCTTTGTGGCACACAGCAGAAGGTTGTTTTCACCAAGCTGTTGATAGGGAAATAAAACAAGCTTTAAATATGTACTGTTTGTCCATCTGTACTCTGCATGATAAATAATTCTCTTTTTACTCTTCCTTGGTGTGAACTTATGTCCTCTCAAGGATGCCTTTTATCTTAACTTTGTTTTTCTTGAATAAAATTACTGGGGGAGTGTGGAAGAACTGATTGTGATTTTCCTTTAGGGATTTGAAGATAGCCCTACGTGTAGGTTACGGTTTAATCCAAGCAATATAGGTCGTGTGTGTGTGTGTGTGTGTGTGTGTGTGTGTGTGTGTGTGTGTGTGTGTGGTTTTTTTGTTTGTTTTGAGATGGAGTCTTGCTCTGTAGCCCAGGCTGGCGTGCAGTGGCACAATCTAGGCTCACTGCAACCTCCACTTCCTGGGTCTTGGTTCAAGCAGTCTCCAAGTAGCTGGGATTACAGGAACATGCCACCATGCCCAGCTAAATTTTTTTGTATTTTTAGTAGAGATGGGATTTCACCATGTTGGCCAGGCTGGTCTTGAACTCCTGACCTCGTGATCTGCTTGCCTTGGCCTCCCAGAGTGCTGGGATTACAGGCGTGAGCCACCGCACCCAGCTCAATATAGGTCATTCTTAAAATTACTGAGTTAAGGAGGGGCAGATTATTTATTCTAGGAAGTTATTCTGCCTAAATATATGAGTACATAAGATGAGAATTTTAGTCAATGTGAACTATAAGTTCTGGAGAAGAACTCTTTTTAGTTATGAAGAGATTAGCATTAATTTTAATAATGAATTTATGTGTTTCTTGTTGGTTTGATTTTTTTCCCCCTTTGTCAAGAAGTGAATTCTTTTGTCTTTTTTTTTTTTTTTTTTGAGATAGAGTTTTGCTGTTGTTGCCCAGGTGGGAATGCAATGGTGTGATCTTGGCTCACCTCAACCTCTGCCTCCTGGGTTCAAGTGATTCTTCTGCCTCAGCCTCCCGAGTAGCTAGGATTACAGGCATGTGCCACCATGCCTGGTTGATTTTGTATTTTTAGTAGAGGCATGGTTTCTCCCCGTTGGTCACACTGGTTGCCTTGGCCTCCCACAGTGTTGGGATTATAGGCCTAAGCCTTTTTTTTTCTTAAAGGTGGTTTTAGATTAACTTCCCTGTAAAATTTGTCTTGTATTTGAGTCTTGAATAAAGCATTCTTTCTTATTGGTCTTGACTAAGGGGTCTTTTGTATTAAAAAGTTAGAAACAATTGTAAGATATTTTAGAGGCTACAGAGTAGTCTTATTACCAGTCCAAGCCATACTTAAATATTTGTACAAAAAGACTGTTCCTGTAATCTAAAAGAATAGGTAATGGCCAAATAAATTGTATTTGGGTTTGACATGCTAATGTTATCTTAATTGTTAATAAGAAAAAGAACCTTATGGCCAAGGGTAGGAGGAAGAGGATTTAATAAAGAATGAGAGCTATCACATTAGATTTGAAATAGGTTAATCAACAGCTTAGAGATGATATCAGGAAAACTCTATTTGGGTTATATTAATAAAGTTTGTAGGAATAAGCTGGGCACAGTGGCAGGCACCTATAGTCCTAGCTACTTGGTAGGCTAAGTTGGGAGGATTGCTTGAGTCCAGGAGTTTGAGCCCTGTCTGGGCAACAGAGCGAGACTCTGACTCTTATTTTTGAGACACTCTCACTCTGTCACCCAGGGTGGAGTTCAATGGCGAGATCTCGGCTCACTGCAACCTCTGCTTTCTGGGTTCAAGCAATTCTTCTGCCCCAGCCTCTCGAGTGGCTGGGATTACAGACACGCACCAGCATGCCCAACTAATTTTTGTATTTTTAGTAGAGATGGGGTTTTACCATATTGGCCACGCTGGTCTTGAACTGACCTCAAGTGATCCACACACCTCGGCCTCCCAAAGTGCTAGGATTATAGGTGTGAGCCACCATGCCCAGGCAAGAGTGTCTCTTAAAAAAAAAAAATTGTAGGGGTAACTGGGTGTAAGGTAGTGGACTAATTTACAGGATACCATAAGCTTATGGTTCATAGTTGTTATATATTGGAAGTAGAAGATTAGTGGAAACAATTAATTTTGAACATAAGTGAAGCACATAAAAGGGAAATTTGGCATACTTATAAGTATCATAAAAGAGGTGTTAAAAAAAATAAAGGTTATGGCTTTGAGTCATTAGGACAACAACAAGGGATTTAGCAGTGTTATAAAGCAACAAGGCAAATATTGCTATAGGTCCATCATTCTCTACTTAAAAATGGAAAATAAAGGCCTGGCTCAGTGGCTTATACTTATACTCCCAGCACTTTGGGAGGCCGAGGCAGGAGGATTGCTTGTGCCCAGGAGTTTGAGAATCGCCTGGGCAACATAGTGAGACCCTGTCTCTACAAATAATAAAAAAATTAGCTGGGCATAGTATCATGTATGTGCCCGTGGTTCCAGCTCCTCAGGAGGCTGATATCAGAGGATCCCTGAGTCAGTGAGGTCGAGGCTGCAGTGAGCCGTGATCACACCACTGTGCTCCAATTTGGGTGACAGAGTAAGACCCTCTGTGTTTTTTTTTTTTTTTTTGAGATGGGGTTTGCTCTCGATTGCCCAGGCTGGAGTGCAATGGCATGATCTCGGCTCGTCGCAACCTCCACCTCCCTGATTCAGGCGATTCTTCTGCCTCAGCCTCCTGTGCACCACCACACCCAGCTAATTTTGTATTTTTAGTAGAGACAGGCTTTCTCCATGTTGGTCAGGCTGGTCTGGAACTCCCGACCTCAGGTGATCCACCCACCTCCACCTCCTAAAGTGCTGAGATTACAGGTGCGAGCCATTGTGCCCGGCCGAGACCCTGTCTTAAAAAAAATGAAAATAAGCTGGGCGCGGTGGCTCACGCCTGTAATCCTAGCACTTTGGGAGGCTGAGGTGGGTGGATCACCTGAGGTCAGGAGTTCAAGACCAGCCTGGCCATCATGGTGAAACCCCATCTTAAAAAAAAAAAAAAAAAAAAAACGAAAATAAAACACTGTTTTAGAATTAAGTGTTTATAATAAAATATTTTTCCTCTGATTATCATCTGCAGTCTTTTACTTTATGATTTTACTGTTATTTATGACCTTTTAAATACTCCTGATGATAATGAAAAGAAGCTTATTTATAAACCGATAGCAAATGGTTAGGAATTCACTTTTGCTAAATGAATGCCTTTTTCTTTCTCTTGCTAGTGCCGAAAACACTTGAAGAGTCGGAGATTAGTCAGTGCGAAACAACTTGGTGTGGATAGAATTGTAGATTTTCAATTTGGAAGTGATGAAGCTGCTTATCATTTAATCATTGAGCTCTATGATAGGGTAAGTTAAATTTGTGGGATGAGGTGAAGTAAAATTCATTATTAATCATTTTTGAAATAGTGCTATATAACATGAGTGGGGAACATTTTTTTCTGTGTCAAAGTCTGTTACTACCTTGGGAAATGGATGCCACACAAATAAAACTTTAGTAATAACCTTCATTTTATCTGTAGGTCTGAGTTTAGGCAGACTTTAGCCATTTAGAATAGCCTTATGAATTTAGGAGATGAAGATCTCAGAAGTGAAGAAATTATTTGGTACTTTACATTTCAGGACTAATACCATGCAACCAGAAAATAGGGAAATACAGTCATGCACTGATGTGCTATATAATGATGTTTCATTCAGCAACAGACTGCATATAAACGTTGGTCCTAGGCTGGGTGCAGTGGCTCACACCTGTAATCCCAGCACTGTGGGAGGTCGAGGTGGATGGATCATGAGGTCAAGAGATCGAGACCATCCTGGCCAACATGGTGAAACCCCACCTTTACTAAAAATACAAATATTAGCTGGGCATAGTAGCGCACACCTGTAGTCCCAGCTACTTGGGAGGCTGAGGCAGGAGAATCACTTGAACCTGGATGGTGGAGGTTGCAGTGAGCCAATATTGCACCACTGCAGTCCAGCCCGGTGACACAGCGAGACTCTGTCTCAAAAAGAGAAAAGTCAGTCCTGTAAGATTGTAATGGATCTAAAAATTCGTATTGCTTAGTGACATCTTGATCCTGACTCTGTGTAGATCTAGGCTGGTGTGTGTGTTTGTGTGTTAGTTTTTAACAGAAACATTAAATGTAAAAATAAAACATTTGAAATAGAAAAAAAGCTTAGAGAATAAGGATATAAAGAAAATATTGTACAGTTCTACAATATATTTGTGTTTTAAGCTAATTGGTATTACAAGAGTTGAAAAGTTAAAAAGTTTAAAGTTTATAAAGTAAAAATGTTCCAGTAAGCTAAGGTTAATTTATTATTGAAGAAAGAAAAACATCTTAAAAATAAATTTCACTGGGTGCGATGGCTCACCCCTGTAATTTGAAAGGCTGAGGTGGGCAGATCACCTGAGGTCAGGAGTTGAAGACTAGCCTGGCCAACATGGCAAAACCCCGTTTCTACTAAAAAATACAAAAATTAGCCAGGTGTAGTAGCGGGCACCTGTAATCCCAGCTACTTGGGAGGCTGAGGCAGGAGAATCACTTGAACCTGGAAGGTGGAGGTTGGAGTGAGCCATGATCATGCCACTGTGCTCCAGCCTGGGCGACACTGCAAGACTCCATCTCGAATGAATGAATCAGTCAGTCTGGTTTGGGTGCAGTGGCTTATGCCTATAATCCTAGCACTTTGGAAGGCCAAGGCGGTGAATCACCTGAGGTCAGGAGTTCGACACCAGCCTAGCCAACATGGTAAAACTCAGTCTGTATTAAAAATACAAAAATTAGCCTGGTGTGGTGCACGCCTGTAGTTCCAGCTACTCGGGAGGCTGAGGCAGGAGAATCACTTGAACCTGGGTGGATGAAAGACCACTGTATCGTGTTTTATCAAGATTGATAGTGATTCTCCTATCAGAAAGAGATTACTCATTACCTTGGCATTTAAGCAAATGTGTATGGGGAGAAGAAGGAGAGAACTGCCTTGGGATGCCTCTAGAGAGTTACATTTCTCTTTTCTTTTTTCTTTTTTTTTTTTTTTTGAGACAGGGTCTTGCTCTGTCACCTAGATTAGAGTGCAGTGCTGTAGCCTTGGTTCATTGCAACCTCTGCCTTCCGGGTTCAAGTGATTCTCATGCCTCAGCCACCCAAGTAGCTGGGACTACGGGCATGAACCACCACGCCTAGCTAATTTTTGTACTTTTATTAGAAACAGGGTTTCAGCATGTTGGCCAGGCTGGTCTTGAACTTCTGGCCTCAAGTGATCTGCCTACCTTGGTCTCCCAAAGTGCTGGGATTACAACTGTGAGGCACTGCACCCAGCCACTATCTCTTATTCTTTATGGAGAACTATACTGTCTCTAGCTTCTAAGGCATGATTGCTCTTCAGATGTTTTTTGCTTAGTCCATTCAGGACCATGAGAAACCATGGAGAATTGTCTTCTGGCAGTTATTCTTTTATTTATGATGCAGGTACACTGAATGCCACATCTTAGCTGGGAAAGAATAGGATCTACCTGGAATTTCTGAAAAGTTTTAAGTAGTTAAAATCCCACAGCCTTGTGCATATATAGGAGAAGTGGAACTGATTCAGAAAGATCATAATTAAGCTAATTTTTACTTAAGAATCAGCTTGTTGGCCGGGCGCGGTGGCTCACGCCTGTAATCCCAGCACTTTGGGAGGCCGAGGCAGGCGGATCACCTGAGGTCAAGAGTTCAAGACCAGCCTGGCCAACAAGGTGAAACCCCGTTTCTATAAAAAAAAAAAAAAAAAAAGAATCAGCTTCTTCATCCTTATTTTTCTCATCTTCTCTTTTTCTTCCCCCCTCCCCCATAAACCTTTTTCAGGTATTAAATTATTTTAAAAAAATTTTTTGGGCAATGTACATACAAGGAACTGGTTTTTGTTTCTTTTGGAGTTTTAAATGAATCATGGTCAATCAGTGTGCTGATTGTAGGACCAAATGGCTAGTTACTAGACAAAGAATTCTGAAACCTTAAATCCTTGTTGATACTGGTTCCCCCTTAAAGGAGCTTTTTGTGATGACCTGGATGTGTGCCAGGTACAGTAAGAACAGTTGCTGCTGATCCCTACACTCCTCTTTAGTTGTCTGTGCACTTCGCTTTGTCAGTGATTCCTTTTACAATCTCCGTTCCCTTTCCTGCAGGCAGTAGCTGCTACAGCTGCTGTCCAGCTGGAATTTATTTTTGTATGTGGTCTTAGGTAGTGATCAGTTTTCATTTTTTTTTTTTTTTTTTGATATGGAGTTTTGCTCTATTTCCCAGGTTGGAGTGCAGTGGCGCTATCTTGGCTCACTGTAACCTCTACCTCCGAGATCCAAGCGATTCTCTTGCCTCAGCCTCCTGAGTAGCTGGGGCTACAGGCACACGCCACCATGGCCAGCTAACTTTTGTATTTTTAGTAGAGATGAGGTTTCACCATATTGGCCAGGATGGTCTGGATCTCTTGACCTCACAATCTGCCCGCCTCAGCCTCCCAAAGTGCTGGGATTACAGGCGTGAGCGACCACGCCCAGCCAGTTTTTCTTTTTAATTGTAGGGTACCCATTAAAATTTTTAAACCTTTTATTTTTGAAATGATTATAGACTAGTAGGAAGTTATACAGATAGTACAGAGAAGTCTGATGTACCATCACATCTTACATATAGTACAATATAAAAATAAGAAAATTGGTAGTTAACAGTTTACCACATGTGTAGATTTATATAGCCACCCTTGCAATCAAGATAGAGTTCTTCCATTACCAGTAAATCTCCAGAATTTAACTAATGTAAGCAGCTTTTTTATTTAGAAATAATTTTAGATTTACAGAAAAGTTACAAAAAGGCTGGGCATGGTTGCTCATGCCTGTAATCCTAGCACTTTGGGAGGCCAAGATGGGAAGATGGGTTGAGACCAGGAGTACAAGACCAAACTGGCCAACATAGCAAGACCCCATCTCTTTAAAAAACATTAGCCAGGTGGGGTGGCTCATGCCTGTAATCCTAGCACTTTGGGAGGCTGAGGTAGGTGAATCACCTCAGGTTAGGAGTTCGAGATGAACCTGACCAACATGGAGAAACCCTGTCTCTACTAAAAATACAAAATTAGCCTGGTTTGGTGGCATATGCCTTTAATCCCAGCTACTTGGGAGGCTGAGGCAGGAGAATCGCCTGAACCCAGGAAGCAGAGGTTGCGGTGAGCAGAGATCCTGCCATTGCACTCCAGACTGGGCAACAAGAGCAAAAACTCCGTCTCAAAAAAAAAAAAAGAATGAAAAGTTACAAAGATAACACTATTAATTGAACTACAGACTTCATTCAGATTTCACTGCTGTTTCCATTCACATCATTTTTCTGTTGCAAGATAGCCCATTGCATTTAGGGCCTTTTCATTTGAGCGCTCTGAAAAGTAGGCATGCATACTGTCTACTGTCTAAGTTCCAGAGGTCCAGTCAACCATGAGTTTAGAGTAGATATTAAGAATTTTTTTGGCCAGGCGCAGTGGCTCACGCCTGTAATCCTAGCATTTTGGGAGGCCAAGGTGGGTGGATCACCTGAGGTCAGGAGTACAAGATCAGCCTGGCCATCATGGTGAAACCCCATCTTTAAAAAAAAAAAAAAGGATTTTTTTTTTTTAATTTATTGTTGTTGTTCCTGAGGAATGCTGAGAGGTTTTAAGGATTTATATATGGTAGAAAGTGTGCTTGATAGTTTATAGTAGTCATTGTGATAATCTGCAAGAGGCAGGTTGGTTGATGCTTCAATCTTGAAGATTGCTCTTTCCTTTCTGTATACCAGGGATGGATCTTTGATGTATGGTCTAGAGTGGATCAGACCTGCGAGAAAGAGCTGTATTTCTGCTCAAACTTGTTTAAGAAAGTAGGTTTACTAATTTTTTTTTTTTTTTTTTTTTGAGACGGAGTCTCACACTGTTACCAGGGCTGGAGTACAATGGTGTGATTTTGGCTCACTGCAACTTCTACCTCCCAGGTTCATGTGATTCCCCTGCCTCAGCCTCCAGAGCAGCTGAGATTACAGGTGCACACCACCACACCCGGCTAATTTTTTGTATTTTTAGTAGAGATGGGGCTTCACTATGTTGGCCAAACTGGTCTTGAACTCCTGACCTTGTGATCTGCCCGCCTCGGCCCCTCAAAGTGCTGGGATTACAGGCATGAGCCACCCTGCCTGGCCTGTTTGTTAATTTATAATAAGGACTCTGAGGAAAGTAAGATAAGATTAGAAAACAGCTTATTGAGTACATCAAGATGAAGTGCAGTATTTCCCAAAGTATCTTCCTTGAATAATGCTTCCATAAGATAATCAGTGTGCCTAGAAAAATGGGTTCCATTGTTGTAAAAGTTTGAGAAACCCTGAGAATAAAGTAAGATTAAGAAACTTTTTTTTTTTTTTTTTGAGACGGAGTCTTGCTTTGTCACCCAGGCTGGAGTGCAGTGGCGTGATCTCAGCTCACTGCAACCTCCACCTCCTGGGTTCAAGTGATTCTCCTGCCTCAGTCTCAGCTTCCTGAGTAGCTGGGATTACTGGCCCATGCCACCCCCACCTGGCTAATTTGTTGTATTTTTTTAGCAGAGACAGGGTTTCACCGTGTTAGCCAGGATGGTCTTAATCTCCTGACCTATAGCCTTCCAAAGTGCTGGGATTATAGGCGTGAGCCACTGCACCTGGCCAAAAAAAAAAATTAACTCTAGGACTTATCAATGCCTTTAATATGGTAATGTTATGTTTACCTCTTCTGGAGAAGGAAATGTTACATAGAATTTCCAAAACTTAATTGACCACAGAATTCTTTTTTTCTAGTGGGGGTAAAGAGGACCTGTCTTACGTAATACTTTTGGGAAGCTGGTTTAAGGAAAGTCCTTTCTGGGAAATACTGCCTCCTATGTATTCCTAATAACTGTACAGTTTGATTCAATAAATCAAATTTTGAGCACTTTGTATGTACCAGGATCTGCGGCCAGGTCTATTTTTCATGTCTTCCTGAACTGGATACTATCCAGACTTCCTTGCAAGCTTACTTACCTTTTCCATTATCTCTCTGTTCTTTTTTTGTTTTTCATTTTTTTTCTTTTTTTCCTCTGCTGACAAGAATATGAATCTCTGTCCATTAAATTAAAAGTAAATGTTTAAATATATGGTGGCTTTGAAGTCAGAACCTTTAGCTGTAGGTACTAGTTTTTCTTTTCTTTATTTCTTTTTTTTTTTTTTTTTTAATTGAGATGGAGTTTTGCTCTTGTCACCCAGGCTGGAGTGCAATGGCGCCATCTCGGCTCACTGCAACCTCTGCCTCCCGGGTTCAAGCTATTCTCCTGCCTCAGCCTCCTGAGTAGCTGGCCTTACAGGTGCCCGCCACCATGCCCAGCTAATTTTTGTACTTTTAGTAAGATGGGGTTTCACCATGTTGGCCAAACTGGTCTGTAACTCCTGACCTCAGATGATCCACCTGCCTTGGCTTCCCAAAGTGCTGGGATTACAGGCATGAGCCACTGTGCCTGGCCTGGTACTAGTTTTTCAACACTTAGAAATTTCTGGTTATCTATCTCTCTAATCAAGATAAATGGTGGCTAAATTTACTGAAGCCGCTTACGTTGCAACCTGTCATTTCACATGAGATTGGGATTACTCCCACTGTGTTCTTTGACTATCTTGTAAGCAGTTGTAAGGCATTTTTGACTATTTTCATGGATGCTTCTTTGTATTTTGATTATACCTGTACTGCAACCCTATCTTCACTGCCTGTAGTAAATTTGGAAGGTGGTGTTATCTGGTTAGTTTTATTTTCATTATGTTTTCCCTTTTTCATTGAAAAGGTTACCTAACAATATTAAATTTTAAAAAGTCTTTAATTCTAAATATTTAATAAGTAATTTCATTTTGGCCTACATATGCCTTCCATTTTCTAGTATACAACTTTTATTATGTCTTGGCTGTGCTTTACTTAACATTATAAATATTTTCCTTTTTTTTTCCCCATAGTCTCCATTAGGTTACCTCTTTTTTACTCTTTTGTTGTGTTGATCTACCATAATTTAATTTCCCTAATTTTCATATTTAGGCTGTTTTCTTTTTTTAATTTGACTATTGTAAATAAAATTAAGTGAACATCTTTAAGCATGTTACCTTTGGTTTTATTGGAATATTGGAGTTACTTCATCGAGCTACATTACCAAATGTGGAAATACTTGGGCAAAGGGTAACTAACTATATTGATCATGCCATGTAACTATTATTATTAAAAGACAAATTGTAGGTGAAAATGTAATATAATAACTCCTTGCCTGGCTGGCTACTGAAATTGACCACATTTTCTTTCTCAATTTTTAAGTAGTTCCAAAAATGATTTGTTTTTTCTGTTTTTTTGTTTGTTTGCTTTTTGTTTTTTGTTTTTGAGACAGAGTCTTGCTCTGTTGCCCAGGCTGGAGTGCAGTGGCACAATCTTGGCTCACTGTAACCTCCACCTCCTGGGTTCAAGTGATTCTTCTGCCTCCGCCTCAGTAGCTAGGACTAGAAGCACACACCACCATGCCTGGCTAATATTTGTATTATTAGTAGAGATGGGGTTTCAACATATTGGCCAGGCTGATCTAGTGATCCACCCACCTTGGCCTCCCAAAGTGCTGGGATTACAGGAGTGAGCCACTGCACCTAGCTGTTATGTTTTTTTGCCTTTTTAATTTCTTTCTTTTTTTTTTTTTTTTTTTTTTGAGACAGCATTTGCTCTTATTGCTCAGGCTGTAGTGCAATGGCGTGATCTCAGCTCACTGAAACCTCCACCTCCTGGGTTCAAGTGATTCTCCTGCCTCAGCCTCCCAAGTAGCTGTAATTATAGGTGCCTAGTACCACACCCGGCTAGTTATTGTATTTTTGTAATTTTTGTATTTCACCATGTTGGCCAGGCTGGTTTTGAAGTCCTGACCTCAGGTGATCTGCCCGCCTTGGCCTTCCAAAATGCTGGGATTACAGTTGTGAGCTACTGTGTCTGGCCTCAAAAATGATTTGAAAAAGCACTAAATTGTATTTTATTCTGTTGCAGGGGAACATTGTTCTTACAGATTATGAGTACGTAATTTTAAATATTCTAAGGTTTCGAACTGATGAGGCAGATGATGTTAAATTTGCTGTTCGTGAACGCTATCCACTTGATCATGCTAGAGCTGCCGAACCTTTGCTTACTTTGGAAAGGTAAAGTGTTTTGTTTTTAAATCCATTTCACATTGTATTAAAATGTACTGGGCAACATAACAAGACCCTGTCTCTTAAAAAAAAAAAAAGATAAAATGGATCATATGTTAGAATATGAAAGAACTGTGAGATAAAATATTTTGCTTTACAGCCGGACTCAATGGCTCATGCCTGTAATCCCAGTACTTTGGGAGGCCGAGGTGGGCGGATCAGTTGAGGTCAGCAGTTCAAGACCAGCGTCGCCAACAAGATGAAACCCCATCTCTACCGAAAATACAAAAATTAGCCAGGTGTGGTGGCAGGCACCTGTAATACCAGCTACTTGGGAGGCTGAAGCAGGAGAATTGCTTGAACCTAGGAGTGGAGGTTGCAGTGAGCTGAGATCACACCACTGCACTCTAGCCTCAGTGACAGAGCGAGACTCTGACTCAAAAAAAAAAATTCTGTTTTACTTAGATAACATAACTAAATTTAGACTGCTTGAACTATGTAAATGTGCCTGTAAGCAATTAAGCCTTATTTGGGAGTGACAAATGTATATCTTTAGTTTTTTTGTTTATTTGTTCATTTTTGAGACTGAGTGTCGCTCTGTCGCCCAGGCTGGAGTGCAGTGGCGTGATCTTGGCTCACTGCAACCTCTGCCTCCTGGGTTCAAGTGATTCTCCTGCCTCAGTCTCCCAAGTAACTGGGACTACAGGTGTGCACCACCATGCCTGGCTATTTTTTGTATTTTTAGTAAGGACAGCATTTCACCATGTTAGCCAGGCTGGTCTCAAACTCTTTACCTCAGGTAGTTTGCTGCCTCGGCCTCCCAAAGCACGGGGATTACAGGATTACAGGCATGAGCCACCACGCCTATTCTTTAATATTTTTTTTGAGATTGTGTCTCACTCCTCCTTCCCTGAGCCTGGAGTGCAGATGGCAGGATCGTAGCTGACTGCAGTCTTGAACTCCTGGACTCAAGCAATACTCCCACCTCAGCCACCCAAGTAGGTGGGCCTACAGGAGCACACCACAATGCCTGGATAATTGTTAAATTTTTTTGTGGCGAAGGGCTATTGCTTTGTTGCTTAGGCTGGTGTCGAACTCCTGGCTTTCGCAATCCTCCCATTTCAGCCTTCTAAAGTGTTGGAGTTACAGGCATGAGCCACCAGGCCCAGCTAATATCTTTCTTTTTCATTTAATTTTTTTGTATTTAAAATTTGAAAAGCTTTTAAAATTTAAAATTAGAAAATATGGAACACTTAACACATTTGCATGTCATCCTAGAGCAGGGGTCATGCTAATCTCCGTATCGTTCTAATTTTAGTATATGTCCTGCCAAAGTGAGCCCAGTGTCTTTTTAAGCTGTTTTGGGTTACTTCAAATGGTTATGATTTCTTGGTGAATTGAGGAGACTTATTAGCTACTCTGTGAGAAGACAGATAGATATCTTGTGCAAAGGAGAGAAATTCTGGTTTACTTAAGAAAAAGGGAAGTAAGATGAGGTAAAAGTGATGATTGTAGCTGTATTCATCACTTTTTTTGTATTCCAGCTGGCTGGAAGGCTCTGCTGACTCATGTTCTACAGCAGTGGTTCCTAAAGTTTAACATACATCATTTCTTTGTTCCTTCTCCACTCGCACTGCTTCACCTAACTAGCCTACATTAAATAAATAAATAAAATTGGTGAGGCACGGTGGTTCATGCCTGTAATCCCAGCACTTTGGGAGGCCAAGGAGTGTGGATCACTTGAGGTCAGGAGTTCTCTACCAGCCTGACCAACATAGTGAAACCCCAACTCTACTGAATTTAAAAAAAAATTAGCCGTGCCACATACCTGTAATTTCAGCTACTTGGGAGCCCGAGGCAGGAGAATCGCTTGAATCCGGGAGGCATAGGTTGCAGTGAGCCGAGATTGCACCATTGCCAGCCTTGGCAACAGAGCAAAACTTCATCTCAAAAATTGAAAAAAAAATTAAATAAATAAATAAAGTTTAGCATGCATCAGCATTACTTGGAGGGCTTGTTAAAACACAGATTGCTGCCCCCACCCTCTACTAACTCAGTAGATCTAGTGTAGGCCCCAGGAATTTGTGTTTCTAAATAGTTATCAGGTAATGCTGATGCTGGTATGGCAACCACATTGATCTACAACATTCTTAAAAGTTGTTGTTAGATGCTTAATTAGGTAAAGCCATTTTGGATATTAAGATATGGCATGAAAATTTATCAACATTTAACTTTTATAGAAAAAAATATCATTTTAGTATCATTTATATGTAGGCACATTGCTGACAAGCAGTATCACTTAGTAGAAAAAAATAACTGATTTCTCTTAGAAAATTGCTGTTCAAGAACCTGTTAATCTTGGATAAATGGCCAGGTGAGATGGTTCATGCCTGTAATCCTAGCACTTTGGGAAGCCAAGGTGGGTGGATCATGAGATCAAGAGATTGAGACCATCCTGGCCAATATGGTGAAACCCATCTCTACTAAAAATACAGAAATTAGCTGGTCATGGTGGTACCCGCCGTAGTCCCAGTTACTCAGGAGGCTGAGGCAGGAGAATCGCTTTAACCTGGGAGGCGGAGGTTGCAGTGAGCCAGGATCACTCCATTGCACTCCAGCCTGGGTAACAGAGTAAGACTCCGTCTCAAAAAAAAAAAAAAAAAAAAAACTCAAAAATCAAAATAAATCTTGGATAAATTACTTGTATGACCAATTTTCTCACTACAGAATGAATTCCTGTTAAATTTCAGATTATTGTAAAGATCAGGTTAATTAATACAGATGAAAGTAGTATGAATATGAAGATTGCTGTAAAGTTTATTTAATATATGATAGAGGCATCTCAATTTTGTTTCACAGATTGATTGAAATAATAGCCAGCACACCTAAGGGTGAACTACTGAAGAGAGTGCTTAACCCATTACTTCGTGAGTATTTCTGCATATAGCAGTAAAATGTTTGCAAGACAGTGTGGTTTTCAGGAATATATTTAAATCTTTTATGGTTTTATTAGAAAATTTGAACAAGAAGCTTAAAATGATCCTTTCAGTAAGTAGGAGTTTATTGTCAAAGAAAGAGAAGTTAAACCATATGAAGTTTGAGCTTTATCTATTAGATTTTATTTAAAAGCAATGCAGATTGTATTATCTAGTACTTCAGGGCTAACAGTAGTATTCTAAGAAATCAGATTTTTTCAACGTGAGTCTTCAATTGAATACTGGCTTATCTTAATTTTTTTTTTTAATTGGTGGGTCTCAGTGCATCCCAGCATCTGACAGGTCTTTTGATCCCAATAAGCATTTTTGATCCCAATACACTTGAGAAGATCATCACGTAGCCCTATATTAAAAAATCTAGAGAAGACATAGGGGGCGGCAGGTACCATTGATTACTGAGCACTAGAAAGTTACTCTTCCTCTCTTATGAAATTGAAATGCGTTCAAAAGTTATCTTTAGGCTGGGAGTGGTGGCTTACCGCCTGTAATTCCAACACTTTGGGAGACCGAGGCGGGTGGATCATGAAGTCAAGAGATCGAGACCATCCTGACTGACATGGTGAAACCCTGTCTCTACTAAAAAATACAAAAATTAGTGGGGCGTGGTGGTGTCCGCTTGTAGTCCCAGCTACTCCAGAGGCTGAGGTGGAAGAATCACTTGAATCGGGAGGTGGAGGTTGCAGTGAGCTGAGATTGCACCACTGTGCTCCAGTCTGGTGTCAGAGCGAGACAACGTCTCAAAAAAAAAATTAGAACTTTCCAAATCTTAGTATAGCATGTGTAAAATGTGTACGTTTAGATTAAGCCAGTCTCTCCCTGGCAAATGCAAATTTCTTTTTTTTCTTTTTTAAATTTATTTATTTATTTAAGAGGTGGGGTCTCATTATGTTGCCCAGGCTGGTCTTGAACTCCTGGGCTCAAGCAGTCCACCTACCTCAGCCACTCAAAGTGCTGGGATTACAGGCATGAGCCACCACACCTGGCCTCTCCCTGGCAAATTTCTATAATATTTGAAATCAGGTAGTACAGGTTGAACATTCCTAATGTGAAAATCTGAAGTCTGAAACTTTTTGAGCACAGACATACCGTAAGTGGAAAATTCCAGTCATGTGACAGCTATACAAAATTATTTAAAATATTGTATAAAATCACCTTCAGGCTATATTGTTTAAAGTATATATGAAACATAAATGAATTTTTTGTTTAGGCCTGGGTTCCATCCCCAGGATATTTCATCAGGTATCCATATATATGCAGATATTCCAAAACAGGAAAAAATCTGAAATCCGAAATACTTCTATCCCAACATTTCACATAAGGGATACTCAACTTATATATCCTCTCTAACTGTTCATTTTTTTTCAGAAGAGTTTTGGCATTTGGCATTTTGAAAGATCTTTTGCATTTCCTGAGGGTCTTGATCTGTCACCCAGGCTGAAGTACAGTGGTGTGAACTCCGCTCACTGCAGCTTCAACCTCCCAGGCTCAGGCCATTCTCCTGCCTCAGCCCTCCAAGTAGTTGGGAATACAGGCATGTACTGTCACTTGTGGCTAATTTTTGTATTTTTTAGTAGAGACAGGGTTTTACCATGTTGCCCAGGTTAGTCTTAAACTCCTGAGCTCAAGCAATCCGCCCTTCTTGGCCTCCCGAAGTGCTGGGATTACAGGTGTGAGCAGCTGCTTGCAGCCTGTATTTCCTTATAAAATTGACTTGTTACTTTCTACAAAAAAAGGCTCATAGGATTTTGATATGGATTACATTATTGTTATTATTTGAGAGAGTCTCATTCTGTTTCCCAGGCTGGAGTTCAGTGGCATGTTCTCAGCTCACTGCAGACTCCACCTTCTGGGTTCAAGTGATTTTCTTGCGTTAGCCTCCCAAGTAGCTGGGATTATAAGTGTGTGCCACCATACCCACTAATTTTTGTATTTTCAGTAGAGACAGTGTTTCACCCGGGTGGCTAGGCTGGTCTTGATTATAGCTGTCAGCCACTGTGCCCACCCTGATAAAGATTACATTAAGTCTGTGGATCAGTTAGGGGAGAATGGCCATTTTAACTACATTGAGCCAGGTACGGTGGCTCACTACTGTAATCCCAGCACTTTGAGAGACTGAGGCCGGTGGATCACGAGGTCAGGAGTTCAAGACCAGCCTGACCAACATGGTAAAACCCCTTCTCTACTAAAAATATAAAAATTAGCTGGATGTGGTGGCGTACACCTGTAATCCCAGCTACTCAGGAAGCTGAGGCAGGAGCATCACTTGAATCCAGGATATGGAGGTTGCAGTGAGCCGGGATGGCGCCATTGCACTCCAGCCTGGGTGTTAGAGTGAGACTCCGTCTCAATACAAAAATTAGCTGGGCATGATGGCAGACACCTGTAATCCCAGCTACTCAGGAAGCTGAGGCAGGGGAATCTCTTGAACCTGGAAGATGGAGGTTGCAGTAAGCCGAGACTGCGCCATTGAACTCCAGCCTGGGCAACAGAGTGCAACTCCGTCTCAAAAAATAAATAAATAATGCGTGACTCTACCTCAAAAAATAAAAAACTACATTGAATCTTCTATGAAGAATGTCTATTTAGATCTTTAATGTCTCTCAGATTTTTTCATGCCTTCTGGTGCTATTCTGAGTGGAATCGTTTTTTTAATTTCGTTTTTGAATAGAAATACAATTAATTTCTAGGTATTGATTTTTGTATCCTGCAAACCTGAAACTTGTTTATTCATTCTAGTAGGGTTTTGTTTGTGGGTTCCTTAGGATTTTTAAAACATACAGGATCATGTCATCTGTGAATAAGGATGCTTTACTTCTTCCTTTAGAATCTGAAGGCCATTAATTAATTTGCCTTATTATGCTAGCTGTAGCCTCCAATACAATGTTGAATAGCTTGTGAGACTGCATATTCTTTCCTTATTCCTGATCTTAGGGGGATAATATTCTTTCCTTCACCAATAATTATCTTAATTAGCTGTAAGTTTTTCATAGGTATGTAAGATTGAGAATGCTCCCTCTATTCCTAGTTTATTGAGAGTTTTTATTAGGAATTAGTATTGCATTTTGTCAAATGCTTTTTCTGCATCTACTGAAATGATATATGGCTCTTTTCCTTTATTTTATTAATATGGACTATTACATTAACCAGTTTTTGGTTGCTAAACCAACCTTGCATTGTAGGGATACGTCCTCCTTGTGGCTGAAGCCCATTAAATTCCTACAGCTTGCACTGACTTTTGTAAGTTAATTGTGGTCTCAAATTTCTTCAAGAACTAGAATTGTCATTTCTAAGTAAATTTATTGTTTTCATTGGCCAAGGTTATGAGTACATCATTTGTATTGGGATATAAATTTGTGCTCTATTTTGAATGTTAAATTTTAGGCTGGGCATGGTGGCTCTCACCTGTAATCCCAGCACTTTGGGAGGCCGAAGTGGGTGGATCACCTGAGGTTAGGAGTTTGAGACCAGCCTGGCCAACATGGTGAAACCCTGTCTCTACTAAAAATACAAAAATTAGCTGGGCATGGTGGCGGGTGCTTGTAATCCCAGCAACTCTGGGGGCTGAGGCAGGAGGTAGGAGACAGAGGTGTGGAGGTTGCAGTGAGCCAAGATTGCACCATTGCACTCCAGCCTGGGTGTCGAGTGAAGCTCCGTCTCAAAAAAAAGAAATTTTGTAGGAAAATACTAAAAATAATATCCTCTCCATTTATAGCCTATGGACCAGCTCTCATTGAACACTGTCTTATAGAAAATGGATTCTTGGGTAATGTCAAAGTGGATGAAAAACTTGAAACTAAAGGTATGTCTTCGTGGTACATTTTTGTTCATTTATTTTCTTCTTTTTTTTTTCAACTATGAAGAATTATTTCTGGAAAAGTAATAAATATGCAGGTGGTTCTAGAATGAAAAACATTTGGCCAGGCACAGTGGCTCATGCCTGTAATCACAGTACTTTGGGAGGCTGAGGTGGTAGGACCACTTGAGCCTGGGTATTTGAGGCTGCAGTGGGTGTTGACTGGACTACAGCACTATAGCCTGAGCAACAGAGTGAGACCCCCATCTCAAACCCACAAAAACAAATATCATTACCCTCAAAAAAGAAAAACTCTGAGTGAAATTTAGTGAATGTTTTAGTTTCTGCAATATGCTAAATCAATGCAGTCATAAAATGACAACAGGTGCTGATGGTGGTGTTTTGTTTTTGTTTGTTTTTATAAAATGATATTTATATGGAGTAAAAGCATGTGAAAATGTTCAGTAAAACTCTGGAAAATACTAATAATGATTTACTATTATTACTGTCTGTGTAACCCTTCACAAATTAAAATATGAAGCTATAGTAATTAAAACTAAGTTTTTGGAGAATAGCATAAGTAATCCTACAATAGTTTGAAATATATATGGAAATTTAGTTTATGAACAAAGTTTCTTTTCATGTCATGGAGGGAAAGGGGATGATTCAATAAAAACTACTGAGACAATACACTGGTCAAAATGTAACCTTATTTACATATATCAATCACAAACATGAAATCACTATCTCTAATTTTCTTGAACACTAAATCATTTCATAAGTACTTTTCTGTTTTTCTACCTAGTTGTTTAGCTATGGTTAGTTGACTTTTGATTGACATTTTTTCTTCATTTTATCCCCCCACCGTTAGATATTGAAAAAATACTTGTTTGTCTGCAGAAAGCAGAAGACTATATGAAAACAACATCCAACTTCAGTGGGAAGGTAGCACCATGTATACTTTATTATATATAAATTTTATTTTATTTTGGAAAATTGTTATCTGTAATATGCTTATTCCATGGTAGTTTTTTTTGAAACGGTCTTGCTCTATTGCCCAGGCTGGAATGTAATGGCATGATCTTGGCTCACTGCAACCTCCACCTCCCTGGTTGAAGTGATTCTCCTGCCTCAGCCTCCGGAGTAGCTGGGACTACAGGCACGTGCCACCACACCCAGCCAGTTTTTATATTTTCAGTAGATATGGGGTTTCACCATGTTGGCCAGGCTGTTCTTGAAACTCCTGGCCTCAAGTGATCCGCCTGCCTCGGCCTCCTAAAGTGCTGGGATTACAGGCATGAGCCACTATGCCTGGCCCAGGATAGTTTTTTTTAAATTGCTATTGGTTTGTAAGTTTTGTTTTGTTCTCTATCTTTTATAGAAAGTACTGTCAGGTTAGAATTGTCTCTCCAGAAAAGTTGAGAAATTTGAAATTTTTTTTGTATTGTTTTAGATAGAGAAGCACATTTTCATTTGTCAGCACTTTCCAAAAATTTTGTGATTTATAGCTCCCAGCCGTTAAACACTTTTTGAATTACCTCATAGCTTATGAATGTTTTTCTTTCCTTTTCAAAGTATAACTCTACAGAAAATTAAAATTAATATCAGTCATAGAAAGTAAATCTTTGGGCTAGGCATGGTGGCTCATGCCTGTGATCCCAGCACTTTTGGAGGCTGAGGTAGGCAGATCACTTGACAATAAGAGTTTGAGACCACCCTGGCCATCATGGCAAAACCCTGTCTCTATTAAAAATACAAAAATTAGCCAGGTATGGTGGCACACACCTGTAACCCTAGTTTCTCGGAAGGCTACGAGAATGCCTGAACCTGGGAGGCAGGGGTTGCAGTGAGCCAAGAATACACCACTGTGCTTCAGCCTGGGTGATAGAGCGAGATTCTGTATCAAAAAAAAAAAAAAAAAAGTAAATCTTCGTTAATTATGAATAGGAATGATTTTAATATTGGATTTTTGTAGGGATATATCATTCAGAAAAGAGAAATAAAACCAAGCCTGGAAGCAGATAAACCAGTTGAAGACATACTCACGTAAGCATGTAGGCATCGGTCAATTTGCTTTGGATGTTTGTTAATGTTCTTGAATGTGATATAATAAATGTGTTTTACAGGTATGAGGAATTTCATCCTTTCTTGTTTTCTCAACATTCACAATGTCCATACATAGAATTTGAATCATTTGACAAGGTGGGTTTTTTTCATTCTGTTCCTTGATCAGTTAGCATGATATGAGCTGTTAATATCAACTTGTTTCTACTGAAAAATTGAAACTATACCTGCTTTATAATCACTGAATCTGGGCTGTAGTCACAGATACAACTGTTGGAAATAATTGTTGCTACTATATTTCAGGATGAAGGACCAGAGATTTGAACTTACTTTGATTCTTGATACTGTTTAGCTATATAATACATTTGCTGGAAGTCTGTTCAAGTTCTTTGAGTGGTGTTAGGAAACAAAATGGAATCTAAAATTTTGTGTATGTCGCTGGGCATGGTAGCTTACGCCTATAATCTCAGCACTTTGGGTGGCCAAGACAGGCGGATCACTTGAGGTTAGGAGTTCAAGACCAATCTGGCCAACACAGTGAAAGCCTGTCTCTACTAAAAACTACAAAAATTAACGGTATGTGGTGAGGTGTGCCAGCTACTTGAGAGGCTGAAGCAAGAGAATCACTTGAACCTGGGAGGTGGAGGAAGTTGCAGTGAACCGAGATCATGCCACTACAATCCAGCCTGGGCAACAGAGCAAGATCCCATCTCAATAAAAAAGTAAAATAAAATTCTGCATATGCATTTTGAAGTAGAGACCGTGCTTTTTTTTCAGCTAGTTGTTTGTCTGTTTTTTAAATAAGGCTGTGGATGAGTTTTATTCCAAGATAGAAGGCCAGAAAATTGACTTAAAAGCTTTACAACAGGTATGTATTATTAAAAACACATATTAAGCCAGCTGATCTTTAGTGGTTTGATGGGTAGGTGATGCTTTTATATAGGAAAGGGTAGCCTTTCAGAAAGTGTGTAACAAGTAGTATAGGAACTCTCTGACCTGCCTCTTTATTTATGACAAAGGTTTATGAGAAAGGTTCATGGGGGATTTGAAAAGTATGTCCGCATTTGTTTCATGAGTATATCAGATAATCTTTAAAAAAGAAAAAAAAAAAGAAAGAAAAATACAGTGGGAAGGTGAGGCCTGTTATTTATACCTTAGTGTAGTTTGCTCAGAACAACCCAAAGCTTCTCAGACATTGCTCTTAAGAAATACTGTTCTGGGGAGATTTTAAATAGGCCAGAGGAAGGGATATTGTTTATCATTAAACTGTTTCTTTTTTAAATGGACTTTAAAGCTAGGTCTTTAATATATTTTTTATGCATCATGTCTCCAAAAGAAGTAATATACAGTATTTTCCCAGCACATCTGACCATGTTTTAGAGCATTTGCTGCAGAACAGTTTCATAAATTGTTAACAGTCACTCTTGATTTGAAGGGGATTTTATTTTTCAAAAATAGTCTTAAAATGTGTGTGCCAAAATTTCAAATTATTTGAGGCTGGGCATGGTGGCTCATGCCTATAAATTCCAGCACTTTGGGAGGTTGAGGTGGGCGGATCACTTGAGGTCAGGAGTTCAAGAACAGCCTGGCCAACATGGTGAAACCCCGTCTCTACTGGAAATACAAAAATTCTCGGAGTGTGGTGATGGGTGTCTGTACTCCCAGCTACTCAGGAGACTGAAGCACAAGAATTGCTTGAACCTAGGAGGAAGAGGTTTCAGTGAGCTAAGACCATGCTACTGCACTCCAGCCTGGGTGACAGAGCCAGACTTTTTCTCAAAAAAAAAAAAAAAATCAATTTGTTTGAATCCTTGTGCCACTTCCCTTTCAGTTTAAAAAAATTAGTTAATTGGCTGGCGAGGTGGCTCACACCTGTAATCCCAGCACTTTGGGAGGCCGAGGTGGCAGATCATTGGAGGTCAGGAGTTCAAGACCAGCCTGGCCAACATGCTGAAACCCTCTCTCTACTAGAAATACAAAAGCTAACCAGTTGTGGTAGTGGGCACCTGTAATCCCAGCTACTTGGGAGACTGAGGCAACAGAATTGCTTCAGCCTGTGAGGCGGAGGTTGCAGTGAGCAGAGATCATGCCATTGTACTCCAGCCTGGGCAACAGAGCGAGACTGTGACTCAAAGAAAAAAAAAATTAGTTAAAGCACAATTTCAAAACAGGTAGGCCAGTCAAATGAATTACATCATGTAATTACCACATGATGGCAGCACTTTGGCTAGTAAACTGAATCCCATGTTTTTATGGGTGTCAAAATACTGGTGATTTATGTTGGTAATCATTGTGGGTTGTTTTAATAGTCACCATTCTTATCTGAATATATAAATATTTCATCCAGCATTTAAATACTCATTAATTGATGATATTATTACTAGTGTTAGAAATTTGGTCCCCAAATTGATAACCTTGAAATGTAAATTATATATGGTAAAATGCCATATAGAAGGTCAAATAACTACCATAAGCCTTTGTCTTATAAATTTAGGGGAAGAAGTTTCTGTAAAATACCAGAAATGGTGCTGAGAAAACCAAAAGCAGCAAAAAATAAAAAGTCACTTGGTAATTTATGCTCTTTAATAATTCATTCCCTGCCAGGTGCAGTGGCTCAGGCCTGTAATCCCAGCACTCTGGGAGGCTGAGATGGGAGGATTGAGCGCAGGAGTTCGTGAGCAGCTTGGGCAGCATAGTGGGACCCTGTTTCTGTTATTTAAAAAACAAAACAATGAATTAATTCTCCCAAACTTTACTTTTGTACCTTAGGAAAAAATGTCTTGATTTCTGCCTGTTTGAATAATGTCAAGGGTATTGGGGTATATCTTATATACACAATAACCTGTAATCCAGATACCTTCCTATATAAGGAGTGAGAGGTAGGGAGACGGGAGATGTAATTGTGGGGCATGGAATACATTGTAGTGGGATAGGCTTAGGGTATTAGACTATGAGAACTTCAGCCAGTTAGATAACAGCATAGATGGGGTCAGGATAGTGAGTGTTGGGAAATAAGAGAGGGGCATCACAAGGTAGGAGAATTCTAATTTTTTAAAAATCTGCTTTATCAAAAGGAAAAGCAGGCATTGAAGAAATTAGATAATGTTCGAAAGGATCATGAAAACAGATTGGAAGCTCTTCAGCAGACTCAGGTATTATGTTTGGCTTTCTCAGTGCTTTTTCTTTTTTTCTTTTTATTTTTTGATTTAACCCTTCATGCATGCCAATTTCAGTGCTTTTTCAAAAATGTTAACTTTAACTGTCAATATAGTAAATGTGTTTGATTTGTTTCTTAAGGAAATAGACAAACTGAAAGGAGAGCTCATAGAAATGAACCTACAAATAGTTGACAGAGCCATTCAGGTAGTTCGAAGTGCTTTAGCTAACCAGATAGATTGGACAGAAATTGGGTTAATTGTGAAAGAAGCCCAAGCTCAAGGAGACCCTGTTGCAAGTGCAATCAAAGAATTAAAACTGCAAACAAATCATGTTACAATGCTGCTAAGGTGAGTTTGCTTCTTAGTCAAGCAGTTAATGCTTGTCTTTATTTTGTTACTTTAATTGTTCACTGTATTAAAAGTTTTTTCTTTATATTTTGAAATTTATTCTTAAAGTAATTCATTTAGATTAATATAAATAATAAAACTGTTTAAGTACTGTAAAGCATTTATAACTTTTTGAGGAAGAAAATTGAAAATAAAAAAGTGATGTCATTGACATGAGTGAAATACTATTGAATATTTTTAATAGAAATCCATACTTGTTATCAGAGGAGGAAGATGATGATGTTGATGGTGACATCAGTGTTGAGAAAAATGAAACCGAACCACCAAAAGGAAAAAAGAAAAAGCAAAAGAATAAACAGCTTCAGAAGCCTCAGAAAAATAAGCCATTACTTGTAGATGTTGATCTCAGCTTGTCAGCATATGCCAATGCCAAAAAGTAAGTCATTTAAGTTTAAATTTTAGGCAAAATATTATCTGCAATAAATTAAGGAATTAAGGATGTTTAAAAAATTTAAAATTTCACCTGTATATGCATACTTTTTTTGGGGGTGAAAATACATTTTTTAATTTAGTTTTGTTAATTATACAGTTTGTTCTGATTTGTTCTGTGTAATTTGAGAATTTGTAAAGTTAGAAGTAGAAAACTAAACAATAAAGGTTTTACCTAAAATTTAAGAGAAATATGTTTTTCTAGGTATTATGATCACAAGAGATATGCTGCTAAGAAAACTCAAAAAACTGTTGAAGCTGCTGAGAAGGTACTGAGTATTTTTTCTTCTTTTTTTTTTGAAATGGAGTTTCACTCTTATTGCCCAGGCTGGAGTGCAGTGGCATGATCTCAGCTTGCTGCAACCTGCACCTCCCAGGCTATTCTCCTGCTAGTAGCTGGGATTATAGGCATTTGCCACCATGCCTGGCTAATTTTGTATTTTTAGTAGGGACAGAGTTTCTCTATGTTGGTCAGGCTGGTCTCAAACTCCTGACCTCAGGTGATCCGCCTGCCTCAGCCTCCCGAAGTGCTGGGTTACAGGTGTGACTCACCATGCCCAGCCCCATTATGATCCTTTCAAATCAAAAGTGAAGACTGGATGTGGTGGTTCACGCCTGTAATCCCAGCACTTTGGAACGCCCAGGTGGAGGATCACTTGAGGCCAGGAATTTGAGACCAACCTGGCCAACATGGTGAAACCCCATATCTACTAAAAATACAAAAATTAGCCAGACATGATGGCGGGCGCCTGTAATCCCAGTTACTCGGGAGACTGAGGCAGGAGAATTGCATGAATCTGGGAGGCAGAGGTTGTAGTGGGCCGAGATCATGCCGTTATTCTGCAGCCTGGGTGGCAGAGCGAGACTCCGTCTCAAAAAATGTATAAAAAACTTTTTTAATTAAAAGTGAAGTCCTTTCTTTCTGGACAGAAATCTTCCAGTTGCTTCCCATCTTAATACAATTCAGAGCCTTCCTTCTGTCCTCCAAGAAAGACAGGAGATCTGCTTCCCTCTGACTTCATCACTCGCATTCCTCCTCTCATACACTCTTGCTGGCTACACTGGGATCTTAGCTGTTCATAAAATAATGGCACATGCTCCTCTTTCAGGGTCTTTGCCCTTGCTGTTCTCTCTACCTGGGATTTTCAGTTAGACCCCTCTCTTCTATGTAAATGCAATTTAATTAGAGAATCCTTCCTTGACCACTCATTACTAAAAATAGTACCACCCTAAATCACTCTATCTATAATTTGCCTTATTTTTGTTCTTGAAAAACACTCCCCCAGCCCAACATGTTTATTTGAATATTTTTTCTGGGTTCCCTCTAGAATATAGATTGCATGAAAGTAGAATCTTTGTCTGTGCTGTTCGTTGCTGCATCCCAATCCCTGGAATATTGCCTGGAAGAGAGTAGGCACTTCAATAGCTGTTAAATGAGTGACCCTCATGACTTGGCCCTCTGTCTACTGCTCCAGCCTCAACCTCATTTCTTGTCATTTTGCCCTTGATCACTACTTGCTGGTCTTTTTTTTCTTCTTCTTTTGTTTGCTTATAATAACCTTTTTCTTATTTTTTCTTTTTCTTTTTTGAGACGGAGGAATATTGCTCTGTCGCCCAGGCTGGAGTGCAGTGGCTCGATCTCGGCTCACTGCAACCTCTGCCTGCCAGGTTCAAGCAGTTCTCCTGCCTCAGCCTCCTGAAAGCTGGGTCTATAGGAACGTGCCACCACGCCTGGCTACTTTTTTGTATTTTTAGTAGAGACGGGGTTTCACCATGCTGGCCAGGCTGGTCTCGGACTCCTGACCTCATGATCCACCCGCCTCGGCCTCCCAAAGTGCTGGGATTACAGGCGTGAGCCATTGCACCCGGACCCCTTTTTCCTATTCTTTGCCTGATAACCCCATTAGTCATTGAGGATTCTGCTTAAATGTCATTTCTTCAGAGATACGTTCTTTGACCATAATCTGGTATAATTGGATTTCCTTGTTATACTCCTATAGCATCTTTAGAAGCACTTACCATATATTTATTTAAAGGATTATATGTTTAATAGTTGTCTCTTCTAGACTTCCTAGGGTGGGAGTGGGGGCTTTGTCCATCTTGTTCACTGTTGTATCTCTAACGGTATCTAGGCCAGAACCTAACACGTGGTAAGCATTCAGTATCTAGAAAATGAACAAGGTATTTATTAATTCGTAAGTCTTGGGCAAATATTTGCATGTAGTAGTAAATCTTTGTTTAGATTATTTTAATACTTAAGGCAAAAATCTTTTCATTTTTCATTACTTTGAAGTATGCATATTTGTGTGCATGTATGTGTGTGTGTGTGTGTGTAGATTGTGCCATTTTGTGACATTTAAAAAACAATTTCTTGCCCCATTATTTACTTTGATGTTAAATAAATTCATAACCAATTATTTTTAAAACTCTTTTCTATAAATAGGCATTCAAATCAGCAGAAAAGAAAACAAAGCAAACATTAAAAGAAGTTCAGACTGTTACCTCTATTCAAAAAGCAAGAAAAGTATATTGGTAAGCGGTCTATCTCTTTTAAATTTACTTTTTGTTTTTATTAAGATTATCCATGCACATTGTTTAGAAAAGTCAAGCAGTTCTGCAAAGCTTGTTACAAAAACCAGTAGCTCTGCAATTTTTTGTTGGTTTGTTTGAGACAGGGTCTCAGTCTGTCACCCAGGGTGAAGTACAGGGGCATGAACATGGCTCACTGTAGCCTTGACCTCCAGGGCTCAAGCAGTTCTCCTACCTCAGCCTCCCAAGTGGCTGAGACTACAGGCACATGCCACCGTGCCCAGCTCATTTTTTACTTTTTGTGAAGACAGGGTCTCACTTTGTTGCCCAGGCTGGTCTTAAACTTTTGGGCTCAAGAAATCCTCCTGCCTCCGCCTCCCAAAGTGCTGGATTACAGACATACACCTCTGCACTCAGCTAGCTCTGTAGTTCCTCACCTTTACTCCTATTGCCTGCTCTCTGAAGGAAATTACTTTTAGCTCTTTTAGTTGATTCTTGTGATATATGCCTTTATTTCTGTTAGTAATATGCTTATATTGCTTCTTAATTTTTCTGTTTTACAGTTATTGACTTCCCGCTGTGAAAGATGAGGATTTCCCTCTTTCCATTTGTGTTCCATTACATATACACACAGTTACAGCATAATTTTGTCAAGATTAATAGCATTGGCATCATTATAAATATTTAAATTATAGCTGAGCCACATAGAACTCTCTTTTCTTTTTTCTTCCTTGCTCAGTTTTTTTTTTTTGAAAGAAAGAGCAAAAGAAAGAAAAAAGAATGAGAGAAAGAGGAGAAGAGAGAGGGAGAGAGAACGGGATTCTTGTTCTATTGCCCAGGCTAGAATGCAGTCTAAAAATGTGTATTAAAAACCTCTTTTATGGCAATAATTGTGTTTAACAATGGAGACAGGAAGGAATAAGGGATGAAAATAACAAACAAGCAGCCAACCAATATTTTATTTAAACCTGTGAGATGCTATGCAATTGCTGAGGAGTGATGTACTTCCAATTATGTGGTCACTTTTAAAATAGGTGTAATGTGATACTGAGAAAAATGTGTGTTTTGTGGATTTGGGGTGGAGAGTTCTGTAAATATTTGTTAAGTTTACTTGTTCCAGGTCTGAGTTCAAGTTCTGGATATCCTTGTTAATTTTCTATCTCGTTGATCTGTCTAATATTGACAGTGTAGTGTTAAAGTCTCCCACTATTATTGTGTGGGAGTCTAAGTCTCTTTGTAAGAACTTGCTCTGTGTATCTGGGTGCTCCTGTATTGGGTGCATATACATTTAGGATCATTAGCTCTTCTTGTTGCATTGATCCTTTCACCACCATGTAATGTCCCTCTTTGTTTCTTATGGTCTTTGTTGCTTTAAAGTCTGTTTTATTAGAGATGAAAATTGCAGCTTCTGTGTTTGTTTTTTTGTTTGTTTGTTTTTTGCTCTCCATCTGGTTGGTAAATCTTCCTTCATCCCTCTGTTTTGAGTCTTTGTATATCCTTGCATGTGAGATGGGTCTAGATACAGCATACCGATGGGTTTTAGCTTTTTATCCAATTTGCCTGTCTGTGTCTTTTGATTGGGGCATTTAGTCTATTTAAATTTAGGATTAATATTGATATATGTGAGTTTGATACTGCCATTTAATGCTAGCTTGCTGTTTAGACCATTGGTTGATGTAGATTCTTCATTATGGTGATGCTCTTCACCTTTTGGTATGTTTTTGGAATGGCTGATACTGGTTGTTCCTTTCTATGGGTAGTGCTTCTTTCAGAAGCTCTTGTAAAGCAGGCCTGGTGGTGATGTAATCTCTGAGTACTTGCTTGTTCGCAAAAAATTTTATTTTTCCTTCACTTATGAAGCTTAGTTTGGCTGGATATGAAATTCTAGGTTGAAAGTTTTTTTCTTCAAGGATGGTGAATGTTGGCCCCCACTCTCTTCTGGCTTGTAGAGTTTCTGCTGAGAGATCTGCTGTGAGTCTGATGGGCTTCCCTTTGTGGGTGACCCGACCCTTCTCTCTGGCTGCCCTTAGCATTTTCTCCATTTCAACCCTGGTGAATCTGACGATTATGTGCTTTGGGGTTGCTGTTCTTGAGGAATATCTTTGTGGTGTTCTCTGTATTTCCTGGACTTGAATATTGGCCTGCCTTGCTAGGTTGGGGAAGTTTTCCTGGATAATATCCTGAAGAGTATTTTCGAGCTTGGATTCATTCTCTTTGTCACATTCAGGTACACCTATCAAACGTAGATTAGGTATTTTCACATAGTCCCATATTTCTTGGAGACTTTGTTCATTCCTTTTTACCCTTTTTTCTCTAATCTTGCCTTCTCGTTTTATTTCATTGAGTTGATCTTTGACCTCTGATATCCTTTCTTTTCCTGGTCAATTTGGCTGTTGAAACTTGTGCATGCTTCGCGAAGTTCTCATGTTGTGTTTTTCAGCTCCGTCAGTTCACTTATGTTCCTCTCTAAGTTGTCCATTCTCGTTAGCATTTTGTTAAATCTTCTTTCAAGGTTCTTAGTTTCTCTGCATTGGGTTAGAACATGTTCTTTTAACTCACAGAAATTTCTTATTATCCACCTTCTGAAGCCTGATTCTGTGAGTTCATTACATTCATTCTCTGTCAGACCTTCCCTTGCTAATGAGGAGCTGCAATCCCCTGTAGGAGGAGAGGCATTCTGATTTCGGGTGTTCTCAGCCTTTTTGCACTGATTTCTTCCTAGTTTTGTGGATTTATCCACCTGTTGTCTTTGTAATTGCCGACTTTCAGATTGGGTCTCTGAGTGGACATCTGGCTTGTTGGTGAAGAAGTTTTCTCTGTTTTTTAGTTTTCCTTTGGCGGACGCCCCTTACCCACAGAGCTAGGCCTTCCTGGGTTCAGCTGTGCTTGCTGTGAAACTCTCAGTCCTCAATACTTCAAATTACTGTTCTCTTTGTGGGGATGGGACCAGCCGAGCCTGACTAAAAGGACACCCAGTCCCGTATACTCCGCACCGAGAAGCGCCACGCCAGGGCGCCAGCAAAACAGCCGCACTGGCGAAAAGAGTCATGCTGGCGACCCGTGTGGCTCCTCCGCCGGGAATCTTTCTATTTGTGAGCAACAAAAATTTGTCAGATTGCGGTGTCCACTCGCTCTCTGTGCTTTGACTGGGAGCTACAATCCTGAGCTGCTGCTAATCAGCTATCTTGGATCTCTCTCTGCCCAGTGATGAAGTTTTCTCTGTTTCTTAGTTTTCCTTAGGCGAATGCCCATTCCACACAGAGCTGGACCTTCCCGGGTTCGGCTGTGCTTGCTGTGAAACTCTTAGTCCTCAGTGCTTCCAGTTGCTGTTCTCCTTGTGGGGATGGGACCAGCCGAGCCCAACTAAAAGGGCACCCAGTCCCGTATACTCCGCACCGAGAAGCGCTGCACCGGGGTGCCGGCAAAACTGCCGCGCAGGCCAAAAGAGCCACGCAGGCCAAAAGAGTCGCGCTGGCGACTGGTGGGGCTCTTCTGCTGGGAATCTCCCAGTCTGTGGGCAACCAAAATTCATCTGAAAGTGCGGCATCCACTAGCTCTCTACACTTTCCCTGGGAGCTACAATCCTGAGCTGTTGCTAATCGGCCATCTTGGATCTCTCTCCGAGAGTGCAGTCTATTTTTATCTATTGTCCCAAAAAGTTGGTGGGCTTTTAGAATTTGAAAATTTGTGCAGTTCAGTTACAGAAAATTTTGTGGATAAATTTTCTCTTCCCCTATTTTTAAAAATTCTTTTTGAGGCTCCTACTATTAAAATATAGAATTTCCTGATTGTCATTTCAATGTTCTTATAATTTTACTGTTGTTCATCTCTTTGGTGTATTTTTTTTTTTAATTTTCAAAAGCTCTTTCCAGTTGTCTCAGTGTATCTTTTGACTAATATCCTATTCTTGTTTTATGGTTGTAATATATTCTCTATTTTGTTGAGGTTATTAGTTATTTCTTTTTACATGTTCTAGCTTAATATTTTTGTTTCCTCAAAGTTGCTTTTCTCTGTTTGTTGAGAGTTTCCTGAGATGTCCAGTATTCCTTGCTTATCTATCTGTTATTAAGAATGGAAAATCAAGAGGCTGAATATGACGCCTAAACACAGGAGAAGGACTCATGAGTTTCCATAAGGGTGGTCAGGCTGTGCCATTAAGTTGGAAACTTTCCCAAGCCAATCAGCACTAAAGTGCAATGTGTTGGAAATTTAGAACATACTTTTTATTCACATACTATCAGGACCACACTAGGTACTTACCCTTCTCTCTAGGGCTATCCAGTTCTGATAAGAAAGATCTTCCCATCTCTTGTCTAGAGGAGGTAAGCTTGGCTGCCAGCATCAAGCAAGCAGTAAGGAGTCTAGGGGTCTTCAGCACAGAATGCACATGTTCACTTACTCTACCTATTTTCTGTACAGTTTGCTTGCTTTTAACTGGGCCTATTATACTCTAGTACCTTGTATTACCAACTTATTATGGAGCAACTAGACATCTTATTAATATATTGCTGATAGGAGTGTAAATTGGTATAAACATTTTGGAAAAATGTTTGGTAGCCCATGCTAATGCTATATAAATGCATAACCGACTCCTTTCTCTAGTACACAGCAAATAGTAATGGGCTCTTAAGTCTTCTAAAAGACATGAACATGAATGTCACAATAGCTTTATTTATAGTGCTCAAAAAGTAGAAATAATCCAAACGTATATCAGTATATAAATAAATTATGACATATTCGTATTGCAAACCACCATACTGCAGTAGAAAAGAATAAACTTCTGATATACATAAAAATATGAATCTCAAAGACACAAAAAATGGTGGGGATCCATTATAAAAAGTTCAAAAAGAGACAAGAGGTCAATACAAAGACTGTTTAAAGAGGTCAATATGGAGAGAGATCCAAGATGGCCGCGTACCAGCAGCTCAGGATTGTAGCTCCCAGTGAAAGCGCAGAGAGTGAGTGGACGCCGCAATTGCAGACGAATTTTTGATGCCCACAGACTGGGAGATTCCCGCCAAATGAGCCACACGGGTTGCCAGCGCGACTCTTTTGGCTGGCGCGGCGCTTCTCGGTGCGGCGTGTACGGGACTGGGTGCCCTTTTAGTCGGGCTCGGGTGGTCCCATCCCCACAAGGAGAACAGCAATTGAAAGCACTGAGGACTGAGAGCAAGCACAGCTGAACCTGAGAAGGCCCAGCTCTGTGGGGAAGGGGCACCCCCCGAAGGAAAACTAAGAAACAGAAAAAACTTCATCACCAACAAGCCGGACGTCCACTCAGAGACCCAATCTGAAAGTCGGCAATTACAAAGACGACAGGTGGATCAATCCACAAAAATGGGAAGAAACCAGTGCAAAAAGGCTG
>CAUYQU010021246.1:0-44011 GCA_963574635.1 Cheracebus regulus
CCCGTGTGGCTCCTCTGCCGGGAATCTCCTGGTCTGTGGGCAACAAAAATTCGTCGGAAAGTGCGGCATCCACTCATTCTCTGCGCTTTCACTGGGAGCTACATTCCTGAGCTGTTGCTAATCGGCCATCTTGGATCTCTCCTCTTCTAGGGTTTTTAATGGTGTTAGGTCTAATGTTTAAATCTTTATTCCATCTGGAGTTAATTTTAGTGTGTGGTGTCAGAAAGGGGTCCAGTTTCTGCTTTCTGCACATGGCTAGCCAGTTTTCCCAACACAATTTATCAAACAGGAAATCCTTTCCCCATTGCTTGTTTTTGTCAAGTTTGTCAAAGATCAGATGGCTGTAGATATGTGGCATTGCCTCCAAGGTCTGTGTTCTGTTCAATTGGTCTATGTCTCTCTTTTGGTACCAATACCATGACGTTTTGATTACTGCAGACTTGCAAGAATTTTAGCGATTATTGATTCTTCCTAAGACACTAATGTTTGCCACTTAATTTGTGTATTTAGAAACAGACAAGCAAAAACAAACAAACAAACAAAAAAGAAAGAGAAAGAAAGAAACAAAACCCAACTGTGGCACCTAAGAAATCAAAGAAGCAAACGGCATAAGTTGTCCATCTCTTCCCTTTCACCACCTCCTTGATTCCTATTCTCCCAACTCTGATAAAAGAGTTTTTACCTCACGATGGAAGTAAATGGTACAATATGTGATGCCAGCTAATGTGTAATCTTGATCTTGATCTACACCCCTGGGCCCTTGATGTCACTGGCTTTTGCAAGAAGAAAATTCAAAGGTTTCACACCCAGTCTTACTGCATCATATGATAAGCATGAGGTGCCTCATGTTGTGACTTAGGATTTTACTGTACCCCTCTCCTAATTCTACCACTCAGGGCACTGGATGCAGGCATGCTTCTTTGTTTATGTAACATCATACAGCTAGGTAAAACTTAATAATTAATGACCCAATTATTGTACATTGATTAAAGATACAAAGTTTAATTAATCTTGAAAGCAGACTTATACTTCCAGCCAGCTGATGGTACAAAATTATCTAGGTCATTTGCTCAAAATAGAGAGTTCTGTCAAAACTTATTCAGACTGACTTTTACTTCAGCCTTTTCCAAGATGAAATCATTATGAAAGTAATCTGAAGGAGAAGAAATTCCCAAACAATGGATACTTGTTGTCCAAAGTTCCAAAATAAACCAGTCTAGGCATAAATATAATTACTTAAGAGTAATAAAATAGTATTTGTCTTGTTATTGCCACTATCCCTAAGATTTCAAAACTTTTAACATCTCTCAGATTTCTCCAACAGGCTTCATGCTGTGCCCATGGGGATTACTGAAAGCAGTCATTCAATTGATGAACAGAGTACGATTTCCTCTTGCATACCCTTCTTGGATATCCCAGGTAGTCCTCCATTTATCTTGTCTCCTACTCTAGCAATTGTTAGATATGTCTCTCTTCATAATTTTTTTTCCATTGTACACAGAGACTGGATTGGTTTGTTACTTCAGTAACATGACAACAGAGGTCAATAATTATCAAAATTGTGGAAAATATTACATTCTTCTACATAGGACATGAATGCTCACTTTTTTTCATGTTTTACGGAGATTTTAGGGAACCAACTCTATTACACCATTTCCACTCAATTCTTTACTACATTCTTTAAGGGATGAAACAGCTAACTTCTGATCCATATCCAAAAATTTTCACCTTTTTTTGAAACTTAAAGCAAGTTTGTGTGCACTACTTTTCCCAAGAAATGTGTTCTTTCCTAGTAAGTTAATTAGAACTTTATGCAACCAGACCACTTGAACAAACTCATTAAATTTTCTTAAACATATCTGAATCCTAGGATGAATTCAACTCAGTCTCTCGAGCTAATATCTTTTCACCATACATATACATATATTCCAATGATAATATTCCATTTGAGAACAGACTACCTCCATTATTTTGTATATAATAGTCAGTGAATTGAATCCACATTAATTTTGTTCTGGGAATTGTCCCTGATGTGCCATGATGTACATTTGGAACCAGCTGAAGTTTCTAATAGAGGAACAAGGAGAGTATTACCTTTAACATTAATTTGGATGCATGGTGCCAAGGTCACTGATGGAGTTTCCTAGAGTTCTACTGCCAAAAGTAACCACATAAGCCATTGTCAAAATCTCTCAGGAGGTTGAAGCACCAGTTGCATCATTTTGACTTGTAACAACAATCTACTTAAAAGGCAATTCTCTAAGAAATTACTTTTTTTACTGTAATGAGCCTTAAGAGTCAGATTTGTTAGTCTCAGTTACTCCCAAGCCTTCTATATAACAGTTAAGTGATGGCATATGTCCACACTGGTCATTCTTGCATATTTTCAATACTATTACATATGAATAATGCCTTGTCATTCTCACATGTTCTGTGGAGGTTACATATACAGTATGATGTTGGCTTAGTAAGAGTGCATATCTAAATGAGGCAACTTTGGGGTTGGGGGGGCAGGATTCCAGAAGCCCTAGTCATTGCATATCCCAAGAAGAATATTTTATTTTATCCTTTTCTAAAAGCTGTATCCTTTAAGCTTATGGTAGTGAAATATTTAGCACCTTAATTAAGATTTAGATATTTAGATCAATTTTATATATTCTCAAAATTTTCCTCTGTAGAACTATGTTAGTTGTCTTGGAAATACATATTCTGATTAAGAATAAAAAAGGATGATGGTTTGATACTTTATGATACTTACTGAATTCAACCTTCAGTGAATATTAATCAAATTTATTATAATAATAGGATTCTTTCTATCATTCATATAAGTTTTCCCATATCAAATTTATAACTTTCTTCTTATGTTCTAACTTTGGACTTATGAATTAGAGTTAGCAAAAGTCAACTCTTAGACTTCTACATTAATGGGATAAAATAAAGAAAACATGATAAAAAAATTTTTGAGGAGCTAATGATCCTAAATATATACACACTCAATACAGGAGCACCCAGATATATAAAGCCAGTTCTTAATGACTTACAAAGAGACTTAGATTCTGCACAATAATAGTGGAGACTTTAACACTCCACTGTCAATATTAGACAGATAAACGAGAAAGAAAATTAACAAGTATATCCAGGACTTGAACTCAGACCTGGACCAAGCAAACCTGATAGATATTTACAGAACTCTCCACCCCAAATCCACAGAATATACATTCTTCTCAGCACCACATCACACCTACTCTAAAATTGACCACATAATTGGAAGTAAATCACTCCTCAGCAAATGCAACAGAAATGAAATCATAACACTCTCTCAGACCACAGTACAATCAAGTTAGAACTCAGAATTCAGAAACTAACCCAGAACTGCACAGCTTCATAGAAACTGAACAACTGGCTCTTGAATGTTGACTGGATAAACGATGAAATGAAGGCAGAAATAAAGATGTTCTTCAAAACCAACGAGAACAAAGACACAACATACCAGAATCTCTGGGACACATTTAAAGCAGTGTCTAGAGGAAAATATATAGCAATAGTTGTCCACATGAGAAGCAAGGAAAGATCTAAAATCAATACCCTATCATCAAAATTGAAAGAGCTAGAGGAGCAAGATCAAAAAAACTCAAAACCTAGCAGAACACAAGAAATAACTAAGATCAGAGATGAACTGAAAGAGATAGAGACACAAAAAACCTTTCAAAAAGTCAATAAATCCAGGAGCTTGTTTTTTGAAAAGATCAACAAAATAGATAGATCATTAGCCAGATTAATAGAAAAGAGAATAATCAAATAGATGCAATAAAAAATGATAAAGGGGGTATCACCACAGATTCCACAGAAATACAAACCATCATCAGAGATTATTACAAACAGCTCTATGCACATAAACCAGTAAATCTGGAAGAAATGATAAATTCCTGGACACTTGCATCCTCCCAAGCCTCAAACAGAAAGAAGTCGAAATCCTGAATAGACCAATAATAAATCATTTTATGAGACCAACATCATGCTGATACCAAAACCTGGGAGAGACTCAGCAAGAAAAGAAACTTCAGGCCAATATCCATGATGACCATAGATGCAAAAATCTTCAATAAAATACTGGCAAATCGATTTCAACAACACATCAAAAAGCTTATCCACCATGGTCAAGTAGGCTTCATCTCGAGGATGCAAGGCAGGTTCAACATATGCAAGTCTATAAACGTAATTCACCACATAAACAGAAACAAAGAAAAAACCACGATTATCCCAATTGATGCAGAGAAGGCCTTTGACAAAATTCAACAGCACTTTATGCTAAAAACCCTCAATAAACTAGGTATTGATGGAACGTATCTCAAAATAATAAAAGCTATTTATGACAAACCAACAGTCAATATCATACTGAATGGGCAAAAATTGGAAGCATTCCCTTTGAAATTGGCCACTAGACAAGGTTGCACTCTCTCACCACTCCTATTCAATATAGTATTGGAAGTTCTAGCCAGAGCAATCAGGCAAGAAAAAGAAATAAAGGGTATTCAAATAGGAAAGGAGGAAGTCAAATTGTCTCTATTTGCAGATGACACAATTGTGTATTTACAAGACCCCATCGTCTCGGCCCAAAATCTCCTGAAACTGATAAGCAACTTCAGCAAAGTCTCAGGATACAAAATCAATGTGCAAAAAACACAGGCATTCCTATACACCAATAAGAGATTTAAAGAGAGCCAAATCAAGAACAAACTGCCATTCACAATTGCTACAAAGAGAATAAAATATCTAGGAATACAACTAATAAGGAACTTAAAGGACCTCTTCAAGGAGAACTACAAACCACTGCTCAACGAAATAAGAGAGGACACAAATAGATGGAAAAACATTCAATGCTCATGGTTAGGAAGAATCAATATCGTGAAAACGGCCATACTGCCTAAAGTAATTTACAGATTCAACACTATCCACATCAAGCTACCAATGACCTTCTTCACAGAACTGGAAAAAACCACCTTAAACTTCATATGGAACCAAAAGAGAGCCCGCATAGCCAAGTCAATTCTAAGCAAAAAGAACAAAGCAGGAGGCATCACACAACCGGACTTCAAACTATACTACAATGCTACAGTAACCAAAACAGCATGGTACTGGTACCAAAACAGAGATATAGACCAATGGAACAGAACAGAGGCCTCGGAGGCAACCCCACACATCTACACCAACCCCAGCATCATGCAATTTAACCATGTACAAACCATGCACATGCAATCCCCTGAACCCAAAATAAAAGTTGGAAGAGAAGAATGAGAATAAAACAACCTATCAGTGATAATTAGCAATAAAAATAACAATAAAAAGTCTCTCAAATGAAAGACAAGAGACACATAAAAATCACCGTAGGAAATCTAAGAATAGTTTTAGGATATCTCTCAGAAGGCATAGAAAAGGATAAAAGTGGGAAGTAGAGTATGTAAGATAACTACATGATAAAATTAAGAGCATTAATATTAATATATTTAAAGTCCAAGAAAATAAAAAACAAAAAATGATGACAGCAAGTTAAGAAGTAGAACTTTTTGAAAAAATACTGATGGGAGCTTCCTGGTAAAATGCATATAAGTACTCATCCCTCTGACATTCTATTAAAAATGAAGAACTTTTTTCAAAGATATAAACAAAGAGAACAGCACAGAAGATTAAAAAAGACAACAAAATTTTGAAAGGTATCAGATGGATTAGAGGAAATTTAATTAGTTTTGTTACGATGGGTGAACCTGATAACCAATCTGACATCCACATCTGTATTCTCCAAATTGGCATTGCTGGGTACTAGTGGAACTAAATGTTGGGAAGGGTTATAAAAACAGAGGATTATCTGCAAAATAGTTTAAAAAAAAGAATAGACATGAGAAAATAATTAGGAATATATGTAAACAATAACACGCCCTCAAATTAAGTAAAGTAACAACAGGGAAAATCTAAAGAGAATGGATATGTTAACAATTTTCCTTGAAATTTTTAATTGTTTTCTTAGAAACTGATACTCATCAGAAAATGATAAAGAAGATAACATAGATTAACATGGTCAAACAAATAAATAAATGCTTATTACCTTAATGAAAACAAAAACCTCAATGTTCAATTACTTAAATGACAACTATGACCAAAAGAGAATTTACTGACAACAACAAAAGCTATCATTAAATAAAACTCATCTATATATTTAAAAATCATATTAAAACAAAGAAAGGGACATCAAAATCTTTAGACGTAATCACTTTAACATTTAAAATGTAAATATAGTTCCTGCTGCCACTTACTCTATTTGATATAGAATTGTAGATTCTGGTCAACGGAAGAAATAGAGCACAGAATCACGAAAAATAAAAGAGGAAAAGAACCATTGAATTTTCACATGATATAATTATCCACATAGAAAATTGAGCAACATCAATAGGCCAATTATTGGTTCTAACAAAAGAGCTTAACAAAGTTTTTCAATCCACAATCTTCATCCATTCTATGTCTAACTAACACTAACAGCCAGAGTTTCAATGCACTTAAATGTCCAATAGAATGGATATGAAAATTCCCCTGTCCAGGGGATGGAGGCAGCAAACCACCATGGCATGTGTATACCTATGTAACAATCCTGCAAGATCTGCACATGTACCCCAGAACTTAAATTATAACATATACGTATGTATATATATATACAAATTTAAAACAAGAATGTATATGAAAATTAGGTGCACATAAATACTATATATGGAACAAATAAGGTTCAAAGAACGGAGGCATTCCACTATATATTTTACAACAATTTACAAAGAAATAGAACACAAAATGAAAATAATGTGACATTGGTGCATTAAAGAATAAATAGAGCAATTGAGTGGAATAAAAGTTCAAATGCAGTGTTATATGCACATAGGAATGAATGTATTATAAATGGACCACCACAAGCTGATATGAAAATGTTGTACTATTTATTAGCTGGCTTCGGGAACCAGGATCAATATTTATAGAAAATAATAAAGGTAATCCTTTACTATTGTTCAAAAGTGTACTTTTGACAATTCAGTATTTTAATATAGAGTAAAGAAACAGTCAATTAATAATAAAATAAATTATAGAAAAATGACTTTGTAAGTTTGGAATGGGGATACACTTCTTCGATAATATTCCAAAAAGGAGAAAACTTACCTCAAGATGTTAATTTGATTGAATGTATCAAAAGTTACAGATTTTTATTCAACAAAGGACATCATATACAATGTTAACAGATATATAACAGGCTAATGGTATTTATAATATTGAAAATTGAAAAGTGGTTAAAATTGAAAATATAAGACAGAAAATCCACTATAAAATGGGCATAGGCAATAAGTAGTTAATTCAAAAGTGGAAAATCGTAAAAGGCTAAAACTAAATAAATAAAAGTACAACCAAATCTCAGTAGCAACTAGAGAAACATGCAAATTAAGACAGACTTCTTATAGCCATCAGAGTTGCAGAAATCTGAAAGTCAGCTAACGGTAAATCTTGATTGAATATGTTGAAACAGGAATCCTAATTTTCCAAAAGAAGTATAAAGTATTAGAGATAATCTAGAGAATGCTTATCTAAATTAAATATGCACACATCCCGTGTCTAGGATGATTCTATAATTTATCATACAAACTGTGACACTTCATAACTATCCTAGGATAATTGGCATAAACTGAGATTACTCTGGATAAACTGAGAAACATCATCATCTAATCCATTACATCAATCCAATCTAAATATATCCAAGAAAAATTAACATATAGATTACTATAATGACATATATGTGTATGTACTATGCAGTGTAATGAATGCACATTCAGCAACATTAAAAATTATTTTTAAGTGAAGTACTAAACTCTAAATATTTTTCTATTATATCTGACTATAAGGTATGTGTGTATATATGTACACACACACACACACACATATATATATACACACACACATATATATATATACATATATATATGTTGTGTACACATATATATGTTGGGTGTGAACTAGAAAGGCAAAGTGTAATATATATTGAAGGAGAGAAGATAAATTAATCCAGGGAAAAGACTGGAGTTGAATTAGTGAATATTAACTCCTTCAAAAAATAAACTTCAGATAGAATTTTTTTATCTCAGAATTGTAATATAAATACAACCAAACCACCCACTTTTTCTGTCTAACATTGCTCATCTATGCACTACAGCATATAATGTTGAAATGAATTCTCAATCTTTACAATATTTTGTTAAAAATCACAACAGTTGTCTCTGTTTGAGGAATCCACGTTGCAACATTATTGTGGACATCTTTTGGCTACAAAGTCACCTCTGGGTATTTATTGGTAAATTGATTGCAGAACACTTTTATTTTTTGGGGTATTTCAGGAAAAAAAAAGACGACGGCAAGAAGTAATCCTAAAAGCATAAAAGGCTTTGATTCATTGTGATTTTCAATATTCTTTCATCAACATATATAACAGAGAATAAATTCTTTACAAATGGTGGCTTTTGACGGTAAACCTAGTCAGAAAAGGATGCAAATTTAAACAAACATTTAACAAAGACTAAAAAAAAAAATTAAATTTCTATCCACAAACGTTACAAATTATTGGAGATTCTTTGTGAGTTTTGGAAACATCAAATTCAAATAAAAATTTCACCAGGATTAGAAGGTCAAATTCAAAACTTCAGTCAAGGTCTCACACGTGCACAAGTACACATTTACATATTCAGGGAGTTGACTGTATAATCTTCATGACTCTCACCTTGCTATACAGATTGTTTTTCCCTAAAATGAGTAGTGTTTTGATGTCATGGAAACAAAGTCACTATAAAGGAGAAACTAATATGTTTGGATTTGAATGTAGACAATGAACAAAGCAATAGAATCGAGTTTGCAAATGGGATCTGATTCAACAAATCTGTTCCTTATGTCCATTTTCCATTTGCTTTCCCTCCCTTGCATATGAACACTAAAAATGGCTATTTACTCTAACAACTTCTTTCTTTCTTTATTAATTTAGCCTATTTTAAAAATAAACTGCAGATTTACTTAGGGAAAAAAATGTTTGATTATGCTGCCCTGTCCTGTGATTTTTCCTTTATTTTCTTTAAGGAAGACCCTAAGATCTAAAGTAGTGCTCACAGTAATGCTTATATCTTTGTGTTCATACAGCTGAAAGATATTGGTTTTTACTTTCATTGTAAATAAATTTCATCATAAATTTATTCAGAAAAAAATAAAATGTTTCATGTCTTTGTCAAGCACTTATTGTTTTATTTTTGGTCTTTGTTTTTTCTTTTGGAACTTTGTTTCACAGTTGACTTAATAAATACAATATCTCAGATGTATACAATACATCATCATCTTTCCTTACATGCTTGTTTTCCTTGTTTTGTCTTATTTTATTTTATCTTATGTTATCTATTGCTTTATCCATAATCCCACATCACTTTCTCTCCATTCATGTGCAGTCATTCTAATACTGAACAGACATAAGGTCTTGAAAACATTGTGGTGTTTACTTTGTGTGGTTTACTTTCTGTGGTTCTTTGCCTCATTCAGAGGTGAATCTATTATTTATTCTCACTTAAAAAGTTAATTTTACTATATGAAGGACCCAGAATACCATGGCTCTGGTATCTGACCTTTCATTTTTCCTAACTTTATATATTAATTTTAGATACAGCTATTTGTATTATCTGCTATTGGTAACTCATCTAAAACACAATATATTAGAAAATAGTTGCAACTATAGACACACAATATCACCCTGCCTTATATGTATAGTTTTAGTCCTCTGATGAGTTATTTTTTATATTAAAATGCTACACCATCTTACATAATCCAGGTACTCTTTTCACAAATACTTCTAAATTATTTTGAAATAATTTTAGAATTCCAGGAAGTTTCAAAAATAATTGAGAGGTCCATGTTCCCTCCACCCAATTTCTTATAATAGTAACATCTTATATAATATAAAATCAAAACCAGGAAATCAAATTGATACCCTGTGAGTATATACTTCTATGTCATTTTGCCATATGTGTAGATTTGTATAAACACTATCACAATCAAGATACAGAACAGTCCATCACAAGAATCTACCTTGTCCTATCTTTTTTACAGTCACATCCACCATTCTCCTTTCCACCATGCCTAATCCTTGATATCCACTGATCTGCTTTCCATCTCTATAGTTTCATCAATTAAAAAATGTCATATAGAAGAATAATACAGTATGTGACCTCTTGAGGTTTTTTTTTCCATTCAGTATAATACCCTTGATATTAACTAAAGTTGTTGTGTATAGCAATAGTTCATTAATTTTTATGTCTGACTAGTATCCTGTGGCATGAAAATACCATCATTTGTCAATTATTCAAGAAGATTGTGATTGTCATTTTGGAATATTGCAAATTAGCTCAATATTAACAACCATGCACAGGTTTCTGTATGGATAATCATTACTGTGGTATAAATGCTCAGGAGAAGAATTGATGGGTAATATAATAAATGTATGTTCTAAATATGTTTCTTTTCCTCAGATTCCTCTCATTCTTTCTTTGTGTTTGGGTCTAAATAAATCTATGTTTATACAGGGATGAGCTATGCATGGGGCCATGGAAAATAATAAAACATAAAGCAAAAAGAGCATTATAATACATGACCTGCTTACCCACCTAGCCCATCATGCCCCTAGTTCTTTGGTTGACTATCTTGTTTTTTTTCTTTCAGCCAGCTGATACCCCACAACACTACATATTTATCAAAATATGTACATGAGCGCAAAGTGCCCAAAATGACCTATAGTGTCATTCTTCTATTTGAATTATATTCTCTTTCTACTCCAATCCAGTTTTTGAATCTTCATTTAGTTTTTCACAAATTATTCTCCAACTTCCTTCCAGATTTGGCAATGTATCTGTTACTTTGGATTTTAAACTTAATCTGGCACTCAAAACTTTAGCTGGAGGAGAAGATCTCTAGTTTGGGGAAAGAGAAAGTGAGAAATCCCTAGTCATCTACATCCTCACCACAGATTTCCAAAATACTAGCCATGCAAAAGTCCCTCGACTTTTGAAGGCCCTGAAACTAACATAGAAACCTGCCTGTTGACTGCGTAAAAAGATTGTTCCACAAGGAAGCTCACACTGGGTCCCACACACTCCTAAGTCCTAAGTAGTTATAGGACAGGGCCATTTTGAGAGCCCAGCATCCACCTGATTAAATTCTGCCATGAGGCCCAGCAACGCCGGTATCTCTGCAACCCTAATTGCATAATTGCAACAACTAATTGCATAGCCCACTTGTAGTCACTGCAATTGCTGGATGGTTCCATAAGGGCTGAAGCCTGAGCTACTGCCAGTGACCCTGCTGACCCCAGAAAATGAGGTCACCTTGCATTTGCACATGCCTCAAGGCAAGGCTACCCTACCCACTGTTACCTCCACCTTTGCTGCTGACTGCAGCTGCTGATACTCAAGTATGAACAACTGACAATGACTTCATTGTCTCCAGAAGTGGGGCAACTGTTCATTTATTTACATGTGCTCTAAGGACAGGCTCCCCCCCACACAGGTGCTCTCTGGGGCGAAACGGCATGGTCCAGAGTCATCTGTCTATGGTTGCTTCCACTGACAGCAGCCCTGTCCTCCCCATCAGCAGGGCTGTAGAATACTTGCATGCAAATTAAAGGCAGGCTCCCCTCACTCATCACTAATTCTGCAGCCTCCACCTGAGCCCACTGCTGGAGGCCTGAGGAGCACCCACCTCTGCCCACCATCACTGGCACATGAATACTCATCCCAGGGACCTGAGAATGGACCCAGCCAGCCAGTCATTACATCACAGCTGACAACCACCCACATATGCCACCTGTGAGCCTGGAGACTGGCCCACCCAGCCTCTCAGCCACCAATGACACCAGTGTGAACCACTTCAAAGAACTGTACCATCACTAGTACTGCCATTGCCCACATCATGCCTACTGCCTAGGGGATCAATGACCTGCTCACCCAACCAGCACATTACTACCATTGTTTTCCCCTGAGCAAGCTGCTTGGGAGACCCAAGAATTTGCCTGCCTGGACCTGCTAACATTAGTGCCAGTGTATGCCACCGAGGACCCAAGAAAAGGCATGCTTTGTCCACCACCAGGGCCTGAGGACAGACTCACCTGGTATCCTAATCACCAGGAAAACGTCCCCATAGCCTCCTCTAACAGCTGCACTCTGAGCCACTGAGGAAATCAAAGATACCACTGATAGTATTTGTAGACACTGAAACTACATGAAGACGACACTACTGCATGTACCCAGAACCAAAGTCAAATTGCCCAACACCGTATACATCTTCAGGAAAAGTGTTACACTACAAAAGCAATTCCAAAAAAAATTGGAAGAATGAACTGTTATAGCAGATGGGCTGTAACAGTGTGAAACATGAGGAAACAAGGAAATATGACATCTCCAAAGAAACGTAATCATTCTCCAACAACAGATTCAAATAGAAATATGAAATCTTGGAGAAAACTCAAAACAATGATATTAAAGAACATGAGTGAGATTTTTAGAAATGAAGACAAATAATACAAAGAACTTGAAAACAATTCAAGATGCAAATGAGAAATTTGCCAAATAGAGAGCTATTAAGAAGAACCAAACAGAAATCATTAAACTCAATAACTGATTAATGAAATAAAGAGTTAAATTTGAGCTCTTCAACAATATACTAGGATGAAGCAGGAGAATTTCAGAACAACTTAAAGACAGGTCTTTTAAAATAACCCAGTCAGATAAAAATAAAGAATAAAAAAGAATTAAAAAGCATGAACAAATAATACATGACATATGGAACACCATAAAGCAACAAAATATTTGAAGTTTGAGAGTCCCAGAAGGCAAAGAGAAGAGCAAAGGGATAGCAAACCTATTTAGTGACACAGTAGCTGAAAATATTCCAATTCTAGCAAGAGATATAGAACCGCCAGATACAGAAAACACAAGATCCTTAAATAATACCACCAATAAAGTTCTTCTACATGTACATTATAGGCAAAATAATAAAAATCAAAGACAGATCATTCTAAAATCAGCCAAATAAAAGCATCTAGTCATTTATAAGGGAATCCTCATCAAACTAACAGCAAATTTATCAACAAAACCTTACAGGCCAGGAGTGAGTGAGATGACACATTAAAAGTGCAGACAGAAAAAAAACTGCCAGCCAACTTTACTATACACAGTAAAGTTATCCATCATAAGTGAAAGATAACCTGAGGGAATTCATAACCACTAGGCTGGCCCTAAAAGAAATGCTTAGAGTTCTGCACAAGAAAGTCAAAGGATGATATTTACCATTATGAAAACACATGAATGTGTAAAACTGATTGGTAGGACAAACACACAAATAAGGAAGAGAAAGGACTCAAATATTAACCCTACAGAAAATTACCAAACCTCAATGAGAAAAAGAACAACAAAGAAAGAAAAGAACAAAGGATATGCAAAACAACCAGAAAAGCATTAATAAATTGACAGGAATAAGTCCTTATATGCTAATAACAAACTTGAATTAAAAAAAAATTAAACTATTCACGTAAAAGATATAGATTAGCTGAAGGATTTGAAAAACATGAACTATATACTACTTACAGAAATCTCATCTATAAAGACATATAGACTGAAAGTAAAAGGGTGGGAAAAGATATTCTACATAAACAGAAACAAAAAATGAGCAGAAGTACCAATACTTACATCAGATGAAAAAAGATGTTAAGTCAAAAACAGTAAAAAGAGACAAAGAAGATCGTTATATAATCATAAAGGGATCAATTCACCAAGAAGATGTAACAATTCTAAGTATATATGCACCCAACAGTGCACCCAGATATATAAAACAAATATAATTAGAGCTAAAGGGAGAGACAGACTTTAATACAGTAATCACTGGGAACAATATCCCACTCTCAGCATTAGACAGATCATCTGGAAAAAAATTAATAAACAGACATTGGATTTAAACTGCACTTTAGAACAAGTGGAACTAATAGATATTTACAGAACATTTCATCCTACAGCTGTAGAATACACATTCTTCTTATCAGCACATGGAAAATCCTCCAGGAAAGACCACAGGTTATGTCACAAAACAAGTATCAACAAATACAAGAAAATCAAAATGAGTATTTCTCCAAAGGAAAGGAACTCACTACATCAAAGGGATGCCTGCACCCTTTTGCTTATTTCAGCTTTATTCATAATAGCAAAGATACAGAACAACCTGTGTCGCTTGACAGAAAAATTGACAAAGAAAAAGCAGTATACACAATGGAATGCTATGTGGTCTTTAAAAATAATGAAATCATGTTATTTACAGAACCATAAATGGACATGGAGGTCATTGAGTTAAGTGAAATAAGCTAGGCACAGAAAAATAAATATTGTATGTTCTCACTGATGTTTGGGAATTACAAATGTTGATCTCACAGAGGTAGAGTAGAGAGTGATAGACTTGAGTCTGGGAAGGGTATGTGTGGAGAGAAGCATGAAGAGAGGTTGGTTAATGGGTATAAACATACAGTTAGATAAAATGAATAAATTCTAGTAGTCAATAGCAAAACTGGGCAACCATAGTTGACAACTAGGTATTACATATTTCACAGTACTTAGAAGAGAGAACTTGAAATGCTGCCAACCATAGAAATGACAATTAATCAAAGTGATGGACATCCAAAATACCCTAATTTCATCATAATACATTCTATGCATATAACAAAATATGACATGTACCCCATAAATATGTAAACATTTATGTAATTAAAAAAATAACTTCAGTTCGACTAACTTGTAAAGCTCTACTCCCAATTCAGGGTAACTTGGAAAGACCAACTACTAAGCTAACACTTCAAATATTGTTGTGAGGATGTGAGTCAGGACCCAGAAAATTAACCACAAATACTTACACATGCAGGCTCAAATCCCACACCACTTCAAGAAATTTAGTATAATACCTTCGGACTTCAATTTCTTCATGTGTAAATGGTCTTCTCAATTACTATTCATCCATTTTTTTCACTAGAGTTTACCAAATTATTTAATCTTTCATAATTATTTTTCTTTTTGTTTCTCATGCCAGTCTTAGGTCAGAATTTTTTCTGCTAGTTGCTTTGTGAACCAAAAACGAACTCTGCATTGATACCAAGTAGTACTGATTCAGCAGTATTTCTGAATTTTTCCTACGCAAGTTTCTACTCCAATCTCTCTCTTTTACAAGCATCCTGGTAAGTCCTCAAAGTCTAACCTTTCTCTGAAATATCTCATCAAGTTCCTTCATACAATGCCATCACAGGAATTAATCATCATACTTACTTAAGTTCTCTGCAGCAATGGTGCCTTTCTAAACTCTAACGTTTCAAACAATTCTATTTTTCTCTTTTAACCATTATTAGTAGTTCACCTAGTGACATGGAGCCACATATGCATTCCAAAATTGCATTGTCTTGTTAAGAAACCAGTATAAGATAAATGTTATCTGAATGATACAATGCCATGCAGTAATGGAGGGGTTCTATGGAGGATTTGTGAAAATGGTTGGTCCAGCTCCCAAATGCTTGATAATAAGTTATTGATATTTTAAAATTTAATGATATAAAACAATAAATATCAGGAATTCAAGAGAAGCTGAACTAAGTGGTTCTTCTTAAGAATTTCTCAAGAGGGGGGAACTCCACCAAGACGGCCAAATAGGAACAGCTACGGAATGCAGTTCCCAGCGAGAGCAATGCAGAAGTCGAGTGATCTCCGCATTTCCAACCGAGGTACCAGGTTCATCTCAATGGGACTGGTTGGACAGTGGGTGTAGCCCAAGGAAGGCAAACTGACGTGGGGTGGGGTGCTGCCTCGCCCAGGAAGTATGACTGGCTGGAGGACTCCCCTCCTACCCAGTGGAGGTCATCGGGAACTTCTCCCTTTCCGCACTCTGGTTCAGATACTGTGCTTCTCACATGGTATTTACAACCCACAGACCAGGAGAATGGGCAAAAACTGAAAGCATTCCCTTTGAAAACTGGCACCAGACAAGGGTGCCCTCTCTCACCACTTCTATTCAACATAGTACTGGAAGTTTTAGCCAGAGTAATCATTCAAAAAAAATAAAATAAAATAAAGACTATTCAATTAGGAAAAGATGAAGTCAAATTGTCTCTATTTGCACACGGCATGATTGTATATTTAGAAAACCCCATCATCTCAGCCCAAAATCTCCTTAAGATGATAAGCAACTTCAGCAAAGTCTCAGGATACAAAATCAATGTGTGAAAATCACAAGCATTCGTGTACACCAATAACAGACAAACAGAGAGCCAAATCATGAGCAAACTCCCATTCACAGTTGATACAAAGAGAATAAAATACTTAGGAATAAAACTAACAAGGGATGTGAAGGACCACTTCAAGGAGAACTATAAACCACTGCTCAAGTAAATAAGAGAAGATACACGCAGATGGAAAAAACATTCCATGCTCATGGTTAGGAATAATCAATATCATGAAAATGGCTACACTGCCCAAAGTAATGTATAGATTTAATGCTATTTCCATCAAGCTACCATTGACCTTCACAGCACTGGAGAAAAACCACCTTAAACTTCATATGGAACCCCAAAAAAACCCTGCATAGCCAAGACAATCCTAAGTAAAAAGAATAAAGCTGGAGGCATCAAGCTACCTGACTTCAAAATATTCTACAAGGCTGCAGTAGTCAAAACAGCATGGTATTGGTACCAAAACAGAGATATAGACCAAAGGAACAGAACTGAGCCCTCAGAAGTAATGCTGCACATGTACAACCATCTGATCTTTGACAACTCCGACAAAAACAAGCAACAGGGAAAGGATTCTTTGTTTAATAAATGGTATTGAGGAAACTGGCTAGCCACATGCAAAAAGCTGAAACTGGACCCCTTCCTGACACCTTATGTTAAAATTAACTCCAGTTGGATTAAAGATTTAAACATAAGACCTAACACCATAAAAACCCTAGAATAGAACCTAGACAACACCATTCAGGACATAGGCATAGGCAAGGACTTCATGACTAAAACAACAAAAGCAATGTCAACAAAAGTCAGAATAGACAAATGGGTCTAATTAAACTTAAGAGCTTCTGTAGAGCAAAAGAAACAATCATTAGAGTGAACTAGCAATCAACAGAATGGGAAAAAAATTTTGCAATCTACCCATCTGACCAAGGGCTAATATCCAGAATCTACAAAGAACTAAAGTAGATTTACAAGAAAAAAAAAACACAACCCCATCAAAAAGTGAGCAAAGGATATGAACAGACACTTTTCAAAAGAAGACACTTCTGCAGGCAACAAACATATGAAAGAATGCTCATCATTACTGGTCATTAGAGAATTGCAAATCAAAACCACATTTAGATATCATCTCATGCCAGTTAGCATGGCAATCACTAAAAAATCTGGAGACAGATGCTGGAGAGGATGTGGAGAAATAGGAACACTTTTACACTGTTGGTGGAAGTGCAAGTTAGTTCAACCGTTGTGGAAGACAGTGTGGTGATTCCTCAAGGATCTAGAAATAGAAATACCATTTGACCCAGCAATTCCATTACTGGGTATATACCCAAAGGAATATAAATCATTCTATTATAAAGACACATGCACACGTATGTTTATTACATCACTGTTCACTATAGCAAGGACTTGGAACCAAACCAAATGCCCATCAATGATAGACTGGATAAAGAAAATGTGGCACATATACACTGTGGAATACTATGCAGCCATAAAAAAGGATGAGTTCATGTCCCTTGCAGGGACATAGATAAAACTGGAAACCATCATTCTCAGCAAACTGACACAAGAACAGAAAACCAAACACCGAATTTTCTCACTCATAAATTGGTGTTGAACAATGAGAGCACACACAGGGAGGGGAACATCATACATGGGGGCCTGGGAGGTGGGGGGCTAGGGGAGGAATTGCAGTGGGTGGAGGGCATGGGGAGGGATAGCATTAGGAGAAATACCTAATGTAGATGAGGGCGCAAAGGACGCAACAAACCACCACCATGGCACATGTATACCTATGTAACAAACCTGTACAATCTGCTCATGTGCACCAGAACTTAAAGTATAATAAATAAGAATTAAAGAAAAGAAAGAAAGAAAACTGGCTCCAAAGTCTGCAGTTCTAACCACTACACCATAAAAACAAATTTATAAGTTTGATAATTAGATATGCAGATTAATTTGGAAATAAAATGAACGACTTTTTTAACAAGAACTTAGTCTTTGATACCAGTGGAATGAATCATAGTGCCCCATTAGAACACTCAACTGATCAAGGAAGAGGGCAGTCATAATGAAATGTGTGCAGAAATTGTTCTCTTCTGTGCCTTTTTAATTGTAGTCAAATCTTGATAGCTGATACAGTGATAAAAGATATCTGGCTGACCTGGGTATCTCCCTTAGCTGACAAAACTCTCATGTATCCAAAAGCCTCTGTTGTCTCCTTAGAGCAGTTCCCATTTCCTGCAGCAGACCTACAAATTATTCATGCCTACACTAGAGCTGTGAAGGAGACTCAGAAACTGAGCGTATAATCCTTTTGAATCATAGAATAATGATGATGATGATGATGATGATGTGTGTGACAATTCCCCAATACTCCCATGACCTCTATTCGAATTGGAATCCTTCCTGCCTTGGAAGGATCACGTTCTTGTATATTGTGGCCTCTTCTAGAGATCTTGTTAAATTTGATAATATTAAATATATACTAAGGTTTACACAAAAATAGTTTGGTTGCTTAGCATACTTCTGTTCATTTTAAAGATAGTTTATAATCACATAATATGTTTGAAAATTATTAATACATACACAAGAGAAATATTTTAATGTTCATAATGCTATAATATATACATTTTTATTTAATACTCTGAAATATTAATGAGCTTCATTTATAAATATTTTAACTAATATATAGCAGAAATGATTGGACTTGAAATTTTAAATTTATGGTTTTATCTTAATTTTTACTAACAGATTTTAAAAATTCAGCTAAGTAATTTTTTCTAATTCTATATATTTTTCACTATAATACTGCAATATAGACATCTGACATATTTCTCCAAATAAAAATAAGAGTAATAGAGCTGCAAAAATTCTGGAAAGTATACTGTATAAATACAGGTTATTAGCAATGATATTGAAATTACCACTATTATTATTTAATACAGAGAATCTTGTAGTGTTTTTAGTATTCTTATTCAGTAACTTTACTGAACTTAACTACAGTAGATAGCAATATTATTTTATAAATATTTTCTAACATATGCCCAATATTTTTTCACCTGTTTCAACCAGTCTATTTTTTAGGCATGTACACTGCCAAAATAAAATAACTCTTAACCAAATAAGAGGCATTTTAAAAATCATTAGTATACAGTTTGGATCAAAGATAAGTCAAGAATGTTTTTAATGTTTCCCTGATTTATAGTTTTCTGATTTTGTTTAAATTTGTGCTAATGAGGCACATTTCACTGAAAATATATATATACCTGGTTATTCATCTACACCAGTTTCATTATTCAGGTTTTGCCTTTTTAGTATATCTTCATCATAAATTCAAGAAAATTTATATACTAATGAAACTTTCAACAATATGTGTTAGCCTCACAGGTATTTTTCCATATTTACTCTCAAATATTAGTGAAAAATTGAATATGGGACTTTTTACATTGACTCTATTGTGAAGCAAGAGCTCAAAGTAGTTCTCTATTGATAAGTAGCATTAATAACATAAAAACAGTTTCACAGAATTAAAATAAGTTGGCTTTAATAAAAAAGGCAACATGTATACAATAAAATATTCTTTCAATATACTATAATTGACTAAGCACAAAGCATCAAGTAATAAACAGTTTAAATCTTGAAGTTTTAAGATAAAATATTGTCTATGATATTGCAACATCAAATTGGAGATTTAACAGAATTTATATTTACGGAAAAGGAATTTAGTGTGCAGGTAGAGAAAAATGAAGATAAATAGATAAAATTTGGCTATCTTTGTTCAGCTGTCCAAAGATAAAAGGCACTAAAGTTAGACCCTGGAAAATCAATCAAAGAACAAAATTTCTTCCTAGCATATTGTAGACACTAAACTTTAGCTGAAATGTTATATATAAAACATAGCGGGATAAATACTGAACCCATTTTCAAAACAATAAGAATAAATAAAATATTAAATTATTAATTGATAATTACATTATAAGATATGCTTCTAAAACCCAGTATATGAACACTAGGATGCAATCCATAAATATTTATGAACTATATTTGGAACTCTGAGTGTATTTTTCCATAGAATAGATGAAACAACTCTTTATTTCCTAGGCCAGCCTGGAAAGTGTAATACTAATGCAATCTAGCTACTATGTAAAGGAATGATTCCAAGGGAAATGCTTTTATTGCTTGAGTTTGCAGAACAAGACTTTGTGCTTGAAAATCGGAGTCTGGACATTTTCAATTTCAAGCTATTGGTGTCACCTATGCCTAGAGATTGTGATGGAAACTTCCATCAGATTGAAGGATAAGGCCTGTGAAGCTTTGGGGGCATATCTGAGTCTTGGCCAGTTTCCCAAAGACTAGTCTTTGTTTCCTTCTTATTACCATTATTTATTCTTTAAACTGAAATTTATCTCAGTGGTTCCCTACCAAGGGTGATTTTGTCCCCTGGGAACCATGTGACAATGTATAGAGACATTTTTGGTTTTCACATCAGGTGGTACTGTTGACATACCCTGTTCCAGATTTAAAACAAAACAGTATGTATCCAGCAGACAGAAGCCAGGAACATAAGTATCCTACAATGCACAAGACAGCCTCTCAAATCAAATAATTATCTGGCCTGAAATGTCAATATTGACACTTTTGACAAACCCTGTTCCAGATTTAAAATAAAACATACTTTCATCTTAGCTCCCCCTTTACCCATTTTTCTTACCTCTTCTAGGGAATCTAATAGTAAAATGTATTAAAGCAAAAATAACAAGCCAGGGAGGCCCACCAATCTCAAGTAGTCTGAAACATATGATGAAGTTTGGCATTCTATTTAATGAAATATGAATAGGACTTTTTTTTTTGCTCCTTTTCATCTCATCATCAATCTTTATGCTTGCTATAATTAATTCTACATAACTGAGCCTCCCTTTGTTAACTCCAGAGCTGGTTCTAAGGAATAGGGTTAATTTTAGTTAATGGAAAGGCTTCCATTCACAGCCTTGTAAATTTTTCTTCTTCATAAAGAAATTGTTCTTGAATATATGGCCACTAAAAATGGGAAATAAGCTATGGCATAAAAAGACATGTCGATGACATGGCATACTCAGAATGGTGGAGACCTGTGCAATGATATGGTTGTGGTAGGGCTGGGGGTCAGCACAATGGGTTATTATTGCAATTCTCTTATACACTTTCCTCAAAGTTATTTCTGTCCTAGACAGAAGGGATAAGGAAAGATAAAAATTAGGAAGGGAGATTTCTAGGCACTCAAAGTTTAAGGAAAGAGGTGACCAATAAATTATTTGCAATCTTTATAACGTGAAAGGGAAACCACACAGACAACTGTAGGAAATGACAGAGAGAGAGAGAGGGAGAAAAAAAAAGGGAATTGTAGGCATAAAAGATAGATCTAAATAAGTCAGGGGCAGACCTTAAAAAAATAGCTTAGCAATAAAATTAAATTGAATATAACATATTCCTTTCATTGTCCAGAAGACATTCTGGAATCTAATACTGTCACAAAGTCACCATTATTCGTGTGAATTGGTGACATGCATTATTCCAAACAAAAATGTGGTCATTTGTGCTTTCTGATTGCTGAATATCAAATATTGGTTATTCCTTTGGATATATACTCCATAATGGGATTGCTGAGTCTAATGGTATTTCTGAATTTTGGTCTTTGAGGAATTGCCACATAGTCATCTACAATGATTGAACTAATTTACACTCCTACCAACAGTTTATAAGCATTCCTTTTTTCTATCCACCCTTCCAGCATCTGTTATTTTTTAAATTTATTATTATTATTATTATTATTATTATTATTATTATTTTGAGATGGAATTTTGCTCTTTTTGCCCAGGCTGGAGTGCAATGGCGCGGTCTTGGCTAACCTCAACCTTCACCTGCCAGGTTCAAGCAATTCTCCTGCCTCAGCCTCCTGAGTAGCTGGGATTACAGGCAACACTATGCCCGGTTAATTTTGTATTTTTAGCAAACACAGGGTTTCTCCATGTTGGTCAGGCTGGTCTCGAGCTCCCAACCTCAGGTGATCTGCCTGCCTCGGCCTCCCAAAGTGCTGGCATTATAAGCATAAGCCACCACACCCAGCCCCATCTGTTATTTTTTGATTTTTTAAATAATAACCATTCTGATTGGCATGAAACAGTATCTCATTGTTTCAATTTGCATTTCTCTAATGATCAGTGATGACCTTTTTTTCATATGATGGTTGGCCACATGTATGTCTTCATTTGGAAAGTTATTTATTCATGTCATTTGTCCACTTTTTTATGGGATTGTTTTTTTTTTCTTGTAAATTCGTGAAATTCCTTATAGAGACTGGATATAAACGCAGATGCACACACTCATATGTTCATTGCAGCACTATTCAAAATAGCAAAGATATGGAAACAACCTAAATGCCCAGCAATGGTAGACTGGATTTTAAAATGTGGAAAATATAAACTATGGAATTCTATGCACTCATAAAAATATGAGATCATGTCCTTAGCCGGGATATGAATAGAAATGGTGTCCATTACCCTGGGCAAACTAACATAGCAACAGAAAACCAAATACTGGATGTTCTCACTTGTAAGTGGGAGCTAAACGATGAGGACATATGGACATATAGAGGGCAACAACACACAGTGGGGCCTTTCAGAGAGTGGAGAGTAGGAAGAGGGAGAGGTTCAGGCAAAGTAGCTAATGGATACTGGCTTAATATCTGGGTGAGGCCATAATCTGTGTAACAAACCCCCATGACACAAGTTTACCTATGTAACAAACCTGCACTGGTACCCATGAACTTAAAAGTTAAAAAGAAGCAATGGTTACTAATATTCAACATTTTATCAGCATTTGGCTAAGCTAAGATAGTGTCACAGCCTGATTTTTTTCATGCTATAGAAGGTAAATAAATGTTTTCAGCCAAAATTTTCTTTCCATAGGGAAATGAGGATTATTTTCCTAAAACATAGTACACATAATTCCCTTCAAAATTTCAGTTAAATGTCGGTACATTGATATAATCCTCAATAGATAGAAGCTGATTTTACCCTAATATCTTATACAATTTAAAGTCATGGCATGAAATAAAACCAGAATTAGTACACAATATTATTTTGACATTGTGTGATATTCTGACATTGCAGGATAGAATAATAATATAGAGAAAAAGTTGATTTCTGCTCAGAGAATCTGACACAGCAGGAAGCCCAGATTTTAATAACTTTTCCATAAAATTAAACTTTTGTATGAAAAATATAAATGAATAAGCCAGTTATGGAAATCCTTTCTAGACAGAACATCTTATGCAAATAAGTTATTGAGTCTTATGGAGAATAAGGTCCAGCCTACTAAACCCCTCAGCAGCTCACTGTATATGGCATTCGTATTAAAAACATGCCAGCAAACAAAACTTGGAGATAGAATAGCTCAAAGATGCCAAGTTCAGAAATAGAATTAGGAATGAGAGCTATAAAACAATAAGACAAGATATTATATTTCAGTATATGTATCTCAGGCTCGTATTTATAGAATGTGTAGAAATTCACACGCTTTGAGTAAATGCATATAATACATTAAATCATAAAGATGAGTTTTATAAAGAACTAGTTTACTAAATTAATCTCTGTTCCAGAAATTATAAATTTGTATCTGAGTTTGCAAACCCAACTCTATACCAATTATGAAGTTTAAAATGTTTAAGATGCCGTGAATAATCAGTTTAGATGGTTCAAATACAATGTCATAGCCTTTTTCAAACTAAAAGATCACACTTTCAAATTTAATACTACCTTTTCCCAAGAATCAGTTATTAGAGTACAACTATAATTGGTTTATCTAATAAATTAATTTAGCTTTATCAGGACTATGTAAAAGAAAAATGTGTCTTTTCTATAATATGACTGGGTGTCTTTGTAATTAGAGAGAAGAAGTAATCCAAATCCAAGCAGAAATTTAGAGACAAAATTGGATAAGAATAAATGCTTAAATGTATGATTTTAAATGAAAACTTTTATATAAATAAATTACATTTATTCTAGGTTACTTTACCTCCAAATAAATTGTTCATTTTAAGCTATGGCACATAAATTATTATAATTTGTTTCAACATGTATTAGTTAATGAAACTTAAGTTTTAACAAATATGATTCCATGTTGAGAATGTAAAAGAAATGGAAGATAAAATGATCTTTATATTCAAAAAATTATCATATAGCTGTAAAGAAAAAAACATGTTTAGAGAAATAAATTTTTAAAACTCAAGACCACACTAAGCATTACTAGAAATTGTAAGATATGCTATGCTCTGTACAAATGTACTATAGAATTTCAGAGAAGAAAAATAACAATAAAGTTAAGTAGTCTTTAATAAATAGTAAAAAAGACATAGAAGGTGTCCTCAATTCTTTCAATTCATTCACAACTTCCATAACCCTTTGTAGAAAGAGCTTCAATAAATTTAATGTGGGATGAAGGTGGTAATTTAGATCTTGTCTGTAAAGGAGACCTATTCAAATTATGCCTTAACATGATTAATGTGGGCATGGTAGCTGAGGAACATACACAGACTCCTAATTTTTTAAATCAGTTTGAAAAAAAAACTATAACATTATTTTATTTCTCTACTGAACACCTGAATAAAATATTGACTTGTCCATTCAATTCAGATTTTTTAAAAATATTTTAAAACCTGGGTTAAAATTTTTTCATAGTATTATAAACATCCAAAAAAATATAATGAGTAACATGGAAGAAATAAAATGCGTGTAGGTTTGATTAATTGCTTTTTCACATACTAGACAATGTTTCTGACTGCTTTAAGGATTCTTTTTCATTTCCTTTTCCTTTTTTTAGAGACAGGTTCTCATTATGTTGCTTGAGCTGGTCTCAAACTGACATGATGCTTCCACCTCCCAAAGTGCTGGGATCACAGGCATGAGCCACCATGCCTGGCCACTGTATTCATTCTGGATTATACTATAACATGTACAATAAAAATTAGCAAAATATGGATCTCCAATAAGAAAATGTAATATGATCTATTCATTCCAGCACCTGGAGATAATTAATATTTAATTTTTTAATCAAAACCAAAGTAATACCAACATTGAATGAACACTTACTATGTGCTATGCTCTAAGTGCTTTACATGTTCAAACCTATTTAATCCATTTCCCAAACCAGTAAGGATGTACTAAAATTGTGCCCATTTTATGGATTAGTGAATGAATAAGTGCAGACAAATCATTGTGCAGATCTAAGCTTCAATTTTCTCACCTACATAACACAGCCAAATCACAAATTTCTAATAAATATTAAATTACACAATATATGTGAAGTTCCTAATCAGTGACTGATACATAGTTAGCATTTGTAATGACTAGTTCCTGATACATAGTTAGCATTTGTAATGACTAGTTCCCTGTCTGCTTTAGAAAAACCAAAAAAAGAAGAGAACAATAATGTAGTTACATGAAGACCACTGGAACACCAAGTCCATATTTGTAAATACTAGTAGCTTGTCTAGATATTTAAACATACAAAGCTAAAATGTCTCTGCTAGTTCTGGAAACGGAAAATTGAAAAAGATAACTGGTTACTTTTCTAGTTTTCTTTAGACTTGTTAATTCTTCAATAAATAGGTGATAAGTCAATGTTTTGATGTTCAAATAAATTTGGAAATTATTTGGCTACCACTGGCTTGGCAAACTATAGCCCTTTGATCACATTCAGGCCACCATCAGTTTTTGTATGGTTCATGCACTAAGAATGTGTTTTACATTTTTTAATGTTTTAAAAAATCAAAAGGAAAATAACCAGCTCAGACAGGAAAATAATGAGGTTCAAATTTCAGTGTCCATAAAGTTTTATTGAAACCCAGCCATGATCATTTGTTTACATACTGTCTATGGTTGTTTTCATGCTGCAATCATGAAGTTGAGTATCTGAGAGAGAGTGATCTTATGGTTCACAAACCTTAAAATATTTACTGTTAGTCCTTTACTGAAAGCTTGCTAACCTCTGGATAAACACATTGACATAGATTTCTTTTCTGAGGACATTTAATATGATAACGTTACATCATAAAATCCCCAAGAAAAGTAAAATTATTTCAGTATATAGTATTTTCTAAATGTATTTGACCTTGACACATTTCACAATATTTAAGGTTTACATGAAACATCTGTAATGCACAAATTCAACTATTTTTTAACTATATACAATGAAAAATGTCATCTTTTTTTTTCTCAGAATCCACCTATATTTGCTAACAATAAATTAAATAATATTTCCCTCATGTAAATAATGTATGCCTGCATATAATTCTATTCAAATGATGATGGGATCTCTTATGTAAAACAGTAAAAAAATTTTTCAAGAATACATATTGAATGTCAATCTAGGACACAGTTGCATGCCTTCTTTAAATTTTAGAGAATTGTTCAATTTATTTTTACTAAGTTTCAAAGCAGGATATGTTTCCCACTTGTTCAGCCTTTAAAAGCCACATTGATCAATAAATTCTAAGTTTGTCTGGCTATTTTCTATACTTAAAAAATAATCACCTCAGAAAACTGAAGCCATTTTAGGTAAAGCAAATATGATATACATTAAATAGAAATAGCAATGCTAAATGATAATTCTGATAGTTTTTCTTTAAAGTTACACATATGAAAAGAAAAGTATAAGCAAAATAAAAGCTAATGAAGCAGATAAATGTGAGGAACCTCCGGCCCACAACTAACTCTGGTTAATTTTGCCTATTCTGTGGCAAATGTCTTTGGAAGCAACATTTGTTTTTGGATTATAGTGCTGCTATCCTAGGGAGAGATAAATACAGAACCCATAAATAATAAAGCTCTTTTCTTAGGTTGCTAAGGAAATTTGATTCACTGTTTTGATAGATAAAGCATGAAAATTAGTGCTACGAAAATAGTTTCCTCCAAACACAAACCATTAGCAGTTTCTAAAAAACCATTTGAAAATTGGAGTCTTTCAGAAAATTAATAACTCCATGAAAAATTAGGACAGTCAACAATTAATAAAAACAAAAGAAAAATTTATCTTGAAAATTAAAATTTGATATATATGTTTGTGTGTATATGAGTGTGTGTGTGTGCGCATGTGTACGTATTTGTATTTATTAGTTCTGTGTTCTACTAATGCCACTTTAATTTTCTAAGAAGTAATATTATAAATCAGTCATGTAGGATAAGTAAAACCCTTGACGTTCCGTAACGGCAGGGTAACTATAGAACATAATTCCCATAAACAGAGAAAAGGAAAGAGAATGTGTAAATAATGTGTACTGGAAACTACTGGGGTTAAGTAAACGAAGCTCATAGTTCAGATTCCGGAAACTGATTACAATCAAAATGTAAATATTTAACATGTGGTATTTACCAGATGAAATTGTGAGAAAATATCTAATCTTATTGGAAATTCAAGTATTCACTTCCCAGTGTTACCTGCACCTGGGAGGTTGCTAAAGTGCCCTTACTGATTGGTATTTTGTAAAGAAATATTTTGTAATAAAAAACAGTAAGTATTTATTAAAAGGAAAGTCACCTAGCTGGAATATTTTGTTTATTGATAATTATAGTTATTTCAGTTATTAGCAAGGGATTTTCTTTTGCGAGCCAAATCCATGTTGGCTTTGCCTTCTTAGTGGAAGATATTGACTAATGATAATGATTTTGAACTTGTATCTACCTGCAACCACCTGCTCTTCCCCTGTAAATGGATGCCTAGATAAGCTGGTAAACTTGAGGGACATAAATCATATGCAAGAATTTCAGTTATCGAGTTGGATAGCTGAAAACATGAGCTGGGTTCTGTTGTCCCAGACTTTCGTTTTCTAAATGTACTCTGAAATGAACTGCAATAAAATGACTTCCAATTGTAAGCTTCATCTAAAAAGTCTACATTAATCACAAATAAATTTCTTGAAGAGAAAAATCAATTTATTAACTTGTAGAAATGAGAGTATATCAGGGCCTGTCATTCTATTTTGTTAAGGAAAAGGTGAGATATTATACTTGGGGACATTACTGATAAGAGAAAAATTCTAATCATCTATATCAAAAGTATTATGTGTTTATTGTTTTTCCCTAGGTTTTAAACTCTTTAATATGCTTTGAATTTTACTGTCTCCACCTCTTCTAGGACTTTGCTTCATAGTTTACCTCTTCCTAAACTCTTTTTATGTTTTACCTTTTTCTCTGGTTCCTTCTACTATCTTGTCACATTAAAATAACCTTCACTTGACCACAAATTCCCCTCACTTATCTTTCCTTCACACGCCAAATAGCAATCCATATTCATTCTCTCTAGTACATTCCTTTCCAGAAACTCTTCAACCCACCACAAAATGTCTACTGCCTCCACAGTTCTTCTTAGGGTTATCAGAAATCTCCTAACTGCCACATTCAATAGCCACTTGCAGAACAGATCTGACATGACCTCTTTGTAACACAACGCACTGTGACCTCCTCCTCCCATTCTTGCAACTCTCCTCTCCTTGACTGTTATGATGCCATTCTCACATGAGTCTGCCTTTACTTTTCCAGCTGCTTCTTCCCAGTTCCCACATGGACCTTGCTTCTTCCACATAATCAATAGATGTTGACGCCATGCAAGATAAGATTAGCATGACCACAAATTCTTTGCAGTTCTTTCCATTAAGAGAAGCTCTCTATTTCTTCACCCCTTGAACAGACCCTGGAACTTGCTATGATCAACGAAATGTGACAAAAATCATATTTGCAAGCTCTGGAGTCCAGGCTTCTCTTGAAGCCTTGTAGCTTCTGCTTACTTCCTTTTGAAATGCAGTCCTGAGATTGCTATATGATGAAAAAGCCTGAGTTGAAATATTATATGGAGAGGAAAGAGGCAAACCATCTAAACCAAGTTGCCCTACTGAACTGGGCCCGATCAGCTCATGAGAGAGCCCAGGTGAAGCCAGCAGAAGGGCCAGTCTTGGTGACCCACAGAATTATGGAAAATAATAAATTTTTCTTTCTGTCACTAATTTGGGGAGTGTTTTATTATGCAGTAAGTGGTAACTGATACAATTGGCATCCCCTAGGTTTTTGACTATGACTCATTTCGTGTCTTACTATACACCTTCTTATGGATGACTGCAATAATAGTTGCAGTCTGTAAACCAATTGTATGATGATAGTTCTCAACTCTATTATGAGCTTAGCTCTAGACCCATGTTCCCAATTTCTTTTTTTTTTTTTTGCATGTTGATATTTTCATTTTCATAAATTAAAGGCACCTCAAATTTGACCCAAGAAAACTAATTCATCATGCTCTTCTCTCAAATAGCAAACTATTCCATTGCCTGAGTTCCCACACTACTGAATGCAGTTATTAATAGTATTTCTCAACTGTCTACCCAGTTTCAAAACTGAGTTTTCCTAACCTCTTTCCTTTGCCTCTCTCCTCTTACTTTAACAATCCGTAACTGTTTGCTTTATCCTTTCTCTTAAATATCCCAAATATCTGCCCTCATATTCATCACCACTACCACAGTTCAGACAACTCTGTTTTACTGTATATTACTGTAGTAAGCTATTGCATGTTATATTATTATAAAATCTTTCCTCTTCACATTTGTGCCCCATAATCTTACCAGACTACCATTTTTAAACTGCAAATCTAGGTTTTATTTTTTTACTTTTTTTTGTTGAAACCTTTAAATTGTTTCTAAGTCCTACATTTTAAACTGGTCTCTGTCTCTCTCTCTCTCTTTCTCTCTCTCTTTCTCTCTCTCTCTCTCTTTTGTTTTTTGTTTTGTTTTGAGACAAGAGTCTTGCTTTGCCACCAAGCTGGAGTACAGTGGCACGATCTCAGCTCATTGCAACCTCTACCTCTCAGGTTCAAGTGAGTCTCCTGACTCAGCCCCCCTAGTTGCTGGGATTACAGATGTGTGCCACCACACCTGATTAGCTTTTGTATTTTTAGTAGCGACAGGGTTTCATCATCTTTGATACTTCTACAAAATCTAATGTACACTTGGTAGCCGCACTTTGTACTTTGGATAATGCTTGCTTTTTTATTAGTTCGACAGTCAAGTCCAGGAATAACTCTCACTTTTGAAGTCTAAATGTCTAATATAGTAGGAGCTAAACTTGGAAGCCGGGTGGAGATGAGAAGGGGGAATTGTAGGGAGATATATAAAGGAAATTTCTCAGTCAATTATCTAGATCAGGTGTCTGAAAAGGAAGGGCCTCGTGGCTATAACTTCCACCACATGTTTTTCCAAACTTTTAATAAAACGCAGCCACATCAATTTCATTATGTATTGTGTATAGCTGTTTGCATACTACAAGGACAGAGTAATTGAGATAGAGACATTATGTCTGGGAAACTCTAAAATATTTATTGTTTTTTACACAAAAAATTTGAAAACTGTCCTAATTTGCCTGCACCAAAAATCTACACTATATTTATTTAAACAATAAAACATTTATTGAACTTCAGTATCTATACAAACCTTGTCTGTACCATTCTCTAGGAGATAAAAAGGTAGAAAAAATGTGATCTTCACACACACACACACACACACACACACACACACACACACACACACACACACACACACCCTTACAATCTAGTGGAAATAATGGCTATGTTTGAAACCAATTTCAACCAAAGGTAATGATTAAGGGATCATTAAAAAGGTGACTGCCTCATGTGGCTTGACTGTGATTAATATGAGATTAGTCAGCCTGACAGCCCTGACTGGGAAACCAGTTTGTGTTTTGCCTTGAAAGCCCATTCCAGGTGCATTGTGCTATTCTGTATTAATCAGCCCCATATGGATGTGAGGAGGGACGAGAGTAGGTTGGATGAAAGGCTGCTTTCACAGTCCCATCTCAGGTGCAGTATGTCCAAACACCAGGTGTTTACAGGTGGAATATTTGGAAACATTCAAATCACACTTTAATTTTCTTCACTCTTCACCCTGATGTTCTTCCCTCCCAGAACCTATCTCTGCCATATTTTCTGTTCTTTATGATGACAACACGTGTGTCTCCAGTTACTCAGAACCATAATCTAGTTACCAATGGTTCTGTTTTTCCATCCTGATCCTGGCCCCATGCACTGACTTTTGAATTCATATAAATTCTTTCCATAGTGACTCTTAAATCTTTCTTCCCTTTTTATGTAAGAAATTTCTTTAACTCTCCACATGTGGCCCACTGGTGTTCTTTCTCCATTCCTTCCAATATTTTTAAATATATTTCTTCAAGTTTAATATTTATGTGGCATAATGATCATATCATTTTCTTGCTTATAGCCCTTCAGTGGTTCCCACCACAATACAAAGAAAAATTAAACTATATTTAAGAAGCAAAAGTTTGGCCATTCACAAACTCACTGATACTATTATGCCAAATATTTTGGATTTCCTCTTGTTTCTCTTTTACCTACAATATTCTTTTTCCCATCTTTTTATATTGTAATCTTCCCTGTCATTTAGATTCCAGTATAGATGCTGTTTTGTAAAATCCATAGAGGTTGTTTATCCTTGTCATCTAATATACAACCCTATCTACATCTCAGTCCTGAGCTTCAGGCTCCAATATCTTACTGAATACCTCTACTTTGTATATTTAACTGGCATATGAAACTTAGCAAGGCTGAAGAAGAATCATTAATTTTCCACATATTCTTCCCAACATCTTCAGAATCCCCAAGTGTCTTCAGAATCATCCCTGTTAAAACCCTCAGAATCATCCACCATTTGTCAGTTTCCCTCATTCTGTACAAATTTAAGTTCTCCTTCCAAAGTGTATCCATTTTATCACCTACAATCCTTCTCCACTATCATTACACTAGTCATCATCTTTTGCTTAGACCACTGTACTATCACCACAACTAGATTCCCTGATTTCACTCTTTGTCCTTCTATAATTACCTCTCTACATGCTAGCCAAGTTGACCTCTTGAAAAATGTAAATAAGATTACATAATTCCCCTGGTTAAAACCCTTCAATAGATTTCCCTTGAATTTAAAGTACAATCAACATCCCTATGATCCACAAATATCTAAATAATCACACTCCATCTAGGTCTTCAACTACATCCCCTAATAGAAAGCCCCTTACTAACTAGTCTTCCTTCATTTTTTTTTCAAAACTCCAAAACACATTCTGTCTCAGTGACTTTATACTTTCTGTTCAACCTGGCTAAAACAGTCTTCTACCAGAGCCTGACATGCCTGGTTTCTTTGGTTCATCACATTCTTAACTAACAAGGCTCCTCTTCCCAGACCACTCTCCACTCTCCACTACATGACTCTAGTTTTTCTCTATAAAAGTAACTGCTATCTCAAATGTCTTATTCATGTAATGTTTTTGCATTGTCTGTCCACCACTGCATTGTACATTAGATCAGAGGAGAAACTTTGGCTATCTTTCTCACTACTTTATCCTTAGCATCTAGAAAAATATATGGCACATAATACAAGGTAAATAAATATTTATTGTTCAACAAATGGATTTTATTATAACACCTTAAAATGCTTGCTTTGTATTTTGATTGTTTCCATATGGCTTGTGTGTCTTGGTAATCAGCGAGTTCCTTAAAAACGTGATCCTTACCAGATTTATCATTAACATTTCACAATATACCTCAAAGTGGGGAGTTCATTTAATATTTATGAAGTTTTAAGAAAATAATCACATAGCCGTCATCTTTAGTTACAATATAAATACATATGTGTGTATATGTGTGTGTATTTAAGTAGATCACAAGTCTGACAGAGATTTGTGATCTACTTAAAATATCATGTATATTTTTTCCTGAGAAGATAAAATAAATATTCTGCTACCTAATAGCACAACAGGGTAGCTGTAGGCAATAATAATTTAATTGCACATTTTCAAATAACTAAAAGAGTGCAATTAGATTGTGACACAAGAATAAATATTTGAGATAGTAGATACCTCATTTACCTTGATGTGATTATTATGCATTGTATGCTTATATCAAAATATGTCATGTATCCCATAAATATATACATACACTTACTATGTACCCAAAAATGAAAAATAAAAAAATAAAGCAATGCTATAGTATGAGCATATTCTATAAAACATTACATTCCACAGTCGACTATTTTACTTAATCTACTAAATTGTGATTACAGCAAGTTCTCCTAATTAAAAGTAGAACCACTAACAATACTTAATATTTTAAGAACAGTAACCTAGTCTAAATCTCAAGGCTATTAATTATAGTTCTAGAAAGAAATTCCTTGACTTTCACTGCTGGGAGAATAGGCAGTCAAGGAATGAAGTTGAATGCTTTGCAGCGTCTACCTCTGTGATGTGCCTGTTTTCCTGCACTATTAACAAAGACAAAACCTCGAAATTCTACTATAGCCTTTTAAGTGTTTTTACTAATCATGTACAACTCTTCTCACTATGAGAAGGTCTACCCCATGAAAAGATCCGTGATTTCTCAATAGCATCTCTCCTATCTTCCAAGCAAACACAAGGTCTTACGTGTAGAGCTGATATCGGTAAACTTTTAGGCTTTACTGTTGAAGAATGTGTTTTCCCAAAACAAATGCTCTTCTGCTAAATGCTAAATTACCACAGTAAACCATAATTTCAGGGATTCCAGTGAAATGGAAAAAGATCAGAGTAAATAAGGAGCATTAAGAGTAACTAAAAGTATATGAGATGGCTACAGAATCTCCCAACCATGGGTTGAGAACAATAAACATGCACCATGGGGTACATCAGTAGGCCTCTGACACAAAGCTTCTGCCAATCATAATTAGTGAGCCTGAAAATTTGCTGAAGTTGGACCACTATCTGGATCAATGGAAGTAAAATTTAAAAGACTCACAAAATGGTAGTTACTCAGTTTCAAGATCTGATAAACTGGCCAATTTCTTATCATTATTAGAATAAATAGTAGCCAACTACCATTGACTTTAAGCCTGACAATGTTATATAAATATACAAAATTCTTTTAAACACTTCTATTGTAGTTGTAAAATATTGTTTTCTATCAACTCAACTACGATTATGGATTCTTGCCAAACTGACCATATTACTGCCTGATTCTTGGATTCTTCTCTTTTGATTATTGTATGTGAGTCAGTCTTAGCCCTGTGTGATTCAGCCCCCTCCTACATATTTTTTGTAAATATTATTGCATTCCTTTCTCTTGTTCAAGCCTGTCACCTGTGGGAGTTTAATAAATGCTAGCTAATTATGATGATGCTCATTTTATTTTCCTTTACCTCCATTTACTCCTTTCATATATTTCTACATAGAGTTAATCAACATTTATTGAGTAGCTACTCTATAGAGGAATAGCCTTCATCAACTCCAATAGATTTTACTCTAATTTTCTTAATCATATTACAAAGATTATGATTTTGTCTACCTTGTCAAGGATAGTTTTCCATGGAAGAATGATTTTTAAAAAGTTCTTGCGTGAACTATTTTACTATGGTACTGTTTTCTCAATTAGGAGTTTAATCTCTTAGGAATGGAGTTGTGTCTTTGCATGTCTAGTACAGTACTAAACACAGTTTACCCTTCCTAAAGAAATAAAATTAAAAGGTAGCTACTCAGAACATTCCTATAACTGTGTTGCTAAAGTATCTCAAATGAGGAGGAGATATACTGCACATTCAACAGTGAGGTCTGTAGAAGACATTCAGTCTCATCCACCAAACTTCACTCATATGCATACCTGGCTGTGTTCTAGTGGGATGAGGGAACGTAATAGCAACCCTAGAGAGAAGAACAAATTACCATGATTCTTGATTTATTTTTCTACCAAAAGTCTTGTAAAGTTTCATATCATCTATATATTAGATATGGAGCTTTATCACTTGAAAGCCAGGAGCTGAGCCTAGGATCAGGGAAGATGAGAAGTCAAACTTGAATTTATGAATTCATTTTTTAAGTTACCCATGCATCCATTTAACATAAACGTACCAATCTACTACTGATCAGCTGTATTTTGAGAGTATATGTTGACTTTCTTTATTCAATCAACAAATATTTTTTGAGCACTTACTCTCTGATTATCTAGGAAGGAACAGGACAAGTAAGGTCCCTGCTCTGACTGGACCTATACTCACCGAGATTTTTTTTTTTTTTTTAACAGAATGCTTAAGTCACTTTATTTATAAAAGTAGGGTGGATTCCAGTCTGAAGATATAAACCTCTGAGTATAATTTTCCTTGTTTGTCAGCATATTTAATTTATATTGATCATTCTTATACTTGAAATATATTATTACTTACAGTGCTAAACATCTTCCCAAGGCTCTATTCCATGCACATACTTTGTATTTGTATAACTATTTATATTAGTAATTGCTTTCAATTTTATCCAACAAATACCTAAACTTTCTCTAGAAGGTGTAGTACTACAATAGACTCCACAAGAATGGAATCACAATCTATTTAAAAACAGTAAAGAATTAGCACCTAAGAAATCAATGTTGTGTTTTGCCAGTGTTGTGTTTGGATGTCAAGAAATTCATTAAGCAACCATATATTAAAATCATTAGAATGCAGAAGTAAGCTGAACTTTTTCCTCTGACATACACATGGTAAAATTATATGAGGTTTTATTTTAGAAAGCTGATATGTAAAAGGAAAAGAGATTCTTTGTCAAGTACTGGTATCCATATACAGCTGCAAGAAGTAAACACATACCCCTATTTCAACTCTACTTCATTTTCAGAACTAATATCAAAAGAATAGAGCCACACATTCGTGAATTATTTAGAGTTATCATCAGATCTCCTGGAACTACATGCCAGTAAAATAACATTAAAACTTTCTGAGTTATACAGTCAATAAACACATTACGTTAATTAAATTGTCAGCCAGCTTCAAACTTTTTAAAACTTTTCTCCAAAAAATTGATTTAAGTACTTCTCACCTTGACATGTGTCAGGCATTGATACTGTATATAATACAACATTTTATGTAGTACCAAGCTGGCTTAGGTTTTCTTGAGAAACAATTCAGTTTAACCTAGAGTTCAATTTCACCCCTGCCACAGCTCTCAGGATCGTTTTGCTAGGGATAAAGCATTCCAGTCATTGTTCCTAAAGAGCTATCCACTGCCAACTAATAACTACCTAAGTTACCAGGTATAATCAGGGGAAATCTCTTTCAGGAACTCCTGAGAACTATGATGAATAACATACTCAAATATCTGGCACTTCTCCATATAATTTTGGTAACATTTTAAATCTTGATTGGAAGGGTACACAAAATTGTACATAATAATTTTCCCTTCTGCAGAATTCACAAATTATCATACTTTTAATTACAGAGAGAAGGCAGCTTTCTTGTCAGCAACTTTTACCCTCATCATAAAACTTAATTCTTTCTTCTGGTGAAGCAACTATTGAATGATTTACTTCTAGTGACAAAATAATGTACTTGGCTTTAAAAACTATTGGCTAAATATATTCTAATTGATTCAAAAGCAACCTGTAAAGCAAATTTTATGTATCAATTATAAAACAATAGAGATATAATATTTTATGCTAATAAATTCACGGAAGGTAAATTTTTGAGAGTCTTTTAATTTTAGGTTAATATTACAAGTATGTCTGCTAATATTACAAGTATGTCTAGCCTGTGGTGGATGGTCCTATATCAGTATGTTTTGTGAAAGCTGAAGGAAATCCTTGAGATGACTTAAGGGAAAAACAAGACTAAATTGTACTTCAAAATAATTGTAAATGCCCTTTAAACTGGATTCAATATTTTTGTATTCATTATTTTTTATCTTATAAATCATCTATGCAAACTATTCTAATTTTCTATTTTGAGAAATACATTGGACACTATTTCTTTTTTTTTCCATTGGACACTATTTCATTATGGCAATGTTATGCTTATAGCAAGGTTTGATGAAAGTACCAATCAATTATTTGTCTCCACATTTTATTAATTAAAACACTAAGAAATCATACCTTACAACCAAGTGTTCCAAAAAAAGCTTTATAACAATATTCTAGTTATCTGAACTTTTACAAAACTTTCTGATTGTTATATAGACACATTAATATTTAAAACAATCCTTACCTTTAAGATATAATCTAATATAAAGACAATCACATTCACAAATGGAATCTATGTGAATGATAAATAGGTTAATAATCTAAATCAAATTGTTGAATGTCCACATGAATCTCAAATGGATTGGTGGTTCATTATTTCCTTCCCTAGCTTTTATGTGAGGAACAATGGGTGCCTAGCAACTTTTAGAAACGACTTTCAGAAACTTGAATAGTTTGTTAAAAAAATATCTAGACTCACAAACATTTTTATTCTTCATGTTGAATGAAAAATCTGATGAATAAGATATGCCTCAATCTTTGGAATTCAGTCATAGAACATTCTGTTTTGCTGGAATCAAAGTAAATAATTCATCTAAAACCAATAGATTCTCTGAAAACCGAAGTCTTCCAATTAAACAGTACTATAATTAGAATATTTTAAAAGATTGACTCTGACTGTTAACATAAAGAAGTTTAGTTTGGCTCCATGTCTTCATATGAAAGTTTGAAATAAAAAGCCTGATTGTATTTGGGCAAACAAACTTTTAGGCTTTTTATTTAGGCATCTATTATTCTCAAATTTCTTGAATACTATATCCTAAATTGTTGAACTAAATAATCTTTAAATTGAGAAAAAATAACTATCTAGTAGAATAAAATTAACTTGGTTTCAAAATCCATATAATTATGTGTCTATCTATTTAAGTTTTGAATTATATTAACTATCAACCAACCCTTTTAAAAGTATTTACTTTTATATAATACCAGCTGGTGTCACATGATGAATAGAGAATAAAATAATTAGTATGTTCTAGTCTGAGTACAAATTGTAGTTCAGTTTACAAAATTGAATAAACAACTGTATTGCAGGTCTACCACATGTCAGGCATGGTCCTGGTCATGAATACATAATGGTATTTAGACAGATATAGCCCCATGTTCTCTAAGCTTTATGGTTTGTATTTTGTAAAACTTTTTATTGCCTCATTCTTTGAAGTTTTATTTGCATCCTGTTTGTCTCTAAAACTCTCAAATTTCCAATTATTATAATAAGATTTATAGTACTATCTCATGAGGTTCAATTTTGAGTGATTAAATATCACTCCCAAGTGAACAAAAATGAAAAGAGGCAGAGAATAGCATGCATAAAAATTCTCCTAGCAGACTTTCTCATAATTTTATGATCTTAAATCCCCAATGTTCTTTCTTAAAAGTTCATATTTTTCCTACTTATAAAGATGCAATTATGCTCAAGTAGTTTTTTGTTATCATTGCTAGTTATATATCACAATGCATCTGAATATATTTATTATTCAAATTCTTACTTTACATTGTACAAGAAATGTTATATATCTATATTTGAAGGATATAGTGACTCATCAGATAACTGTCTTTTCATAAATCACATTTTCTATAAAAGAATAAATCACATTTTAAGAAAAGATATTTTGTTTCTGTACTTTGAAGTGTGATTATTCAAATCATTAGGGAAACTGGTAAACAAAATGAATAAACTTAATCTTGCAACTAATTTTCACCTGTGGTCTCACCGCTGCTAAGATGAAAATAAAAACAAAACAAAAGACCCCCTTATACAGCATTAGTAAATACCAAAACAAATATTAATTCTATTTCAATACACCCTGTGATTTATTCACTGCTTATTTTGAAATACCCATATTTTTGTGTCCTAGACCACTGCTGTCATTTAAATCTTAAGGATTAAACAATTCTGTAAAGGGAAATACTTTCATTAGAGAAGCTTACTTATCCTTACTATTGCCACCCTTTCCAAAACGCTTGCATTTGTAAAAAAGCATCATCTTCAGAGCCATTCCATTTTCTAAGAAACTTGAACCAGTATTAAATTCCCTATTTGTTATTTTTATTTTCACCTTTTCATGATTTTGCTTAGAAAACTTGATATTAAAAAATGTTTGTATACTCACCTTCTTGAAAGAAAACTAGTTTCATAGGTAGAGTAGACAGTAGAATGGCAGAACTGATGTAATGGAAGTGAAGAACGCACTTCCCTGAGGGAAACTCAGGGGCACATGTAAAGTTTTACTGCACTGTATTTGGCATCCTAATGACAGGAATCTCAAACTGCTAAAGTAAAACAAATCAAAACAAAAAACCTCAAACCAACCAACAAAAAGCCCTGACTACAGGAGCAGTATGTCAGAAACACAATTTGATTTATGAAACCATGAAGTTTTCCAAAGTATTTTAATATGTTTCGATGACATTTAAACAAATGCCAAAATAATACTACAAAAATACTACAACAAAAATATTTAAAAACTAGGATATTTTTATTTTGGGAGTGAGGGGAGGCTTTTCTGGAATATTTTAAAATACATTGTCATTAAAACACAAATTTTAAATACTCAAACCACTTTAATATACAGATAGTTTATCTGTAATTATCATGAATACCATATCATAAATACCAATGATAAATATGTTAATATGTAATTATAAATACCACATTTGTGAAATATTGTCAAAGTATTAGAAAATAAAACTTACTTGGAAAGTTTTACAGTATTTATTAAGGCCATTGAGTTTCTAAAGAAAATTTTGTCAACTAAATTATAAATACATTTGGAATGAGTTAAAAACAGGATTTTCAAAGTAGACCTGTGCACAAAATAAAGTATGGAGATTTACTTTAGAGTTGTATTACTTTATGTTGTCATGCAGACAATTTAAAATAATTATATCATTTCCTATCATGTAATTGTATCCTTTTAAATGTACACTGAGCAAATTAGGACAAGTACAAACAAGGATGATTGAGAGAAATATGGTGGACAAGCCCCTAGGCTAAAACAAATATATATATTTTAAAAAATATAGCCCATGTTTAAATTTATTCTCACACTTTTGGCATGAAAACGTAACGTTTGATGTGTAAATGAAGTATTTAATAAGACTAAGACAGACATAGTATCTTAAGAAGACTATGTGTGTATGTGTGTTTTAAGTAACTTATTTATGCTATGGCCATTTTAGGCTTGAAATATCAAATCAAGAAAAAAGTAAAATAGTAATACTGAGGATTACAGAGGATAGCTGCTTGAATCCTTCCTTAGTGCTTAAAATTACCTAAAGTTCTCCAAGATTTTTGAAAGAATAAGTTCACACAAAGTTTCTCTCCAGAGTTTTTTCTCTTTGGAAACATTCCAGGTTTCAGGAATGCCCCACTCCCAGGGGAACAAAAACATTGTTTCTGAATTGTATCCGCAGCTTTATTTTCCATCCTAATTAGCGGCTATAAATTCTAGTTGTACCTTCATCAAAGTTTTAACTTTTTCTACAATATTCTAAAGTTCTATTTGAAACTAAATGACACTTTTTATTCTACTACCCTCAAATGCCCAGGGCAACAAAAAGAGAAACTGTGCTGCTAGCCGTGGAACAAGGACTGGTCAAAAGGGGAGAAAGGAGCCAGAAATAATCACTGTTTATTCTCTGGGATGCTTGAGCGTGTCACTTCCATCACCAACACTGGGAGAATATCCTTGCCTTCTAGGTATTCAACTAGCCTAACTCCCTTAAGGGCTTTGCCCCCTCAAAGCAGTTTTTATCAGAATCTAACAACCACAAAACACATACTTTCACAGGTAGGGTCCCCACCACACACACACACACACACACACACACACACACACACACACACACACACACACACACACACACACACACACACACACGTGCTTGACTTTACCTGTTTTTATGCCGAGTCTTTAGCAAGTTTCTTCCAAAGGGAGCCATGGTCTGTCGGGCAAGTGAATAAAGAAATTATCTTAAAGTGATCTGGGAGTGGGGGTGGGGGTGTCTGGATTTCCAGGGTGAAGGGAGGAGGGCTGGAAGCTTTCTCTTCTCTTCGGATGTTCCTGGCTTTCGGCTCATTGGTAGCCTGCTGAGAAAGTTGCTGGAAGTTGTGCAACTGCTGCTTAACTTTGAACTGCGGGATTGTTGTGGCTGCTGCACCTTTGGAGACGTGCCCAGCTTCAGCCTCGAAGAAGGCGTTTGAAAGCACGAAAATGAGAGAGAGAGAGAGAGAGAGAGAGAGAGAGAGAGAGAGAGAGAGAGATTGAGAGAGGGAGGAAGGGAGGAGGGCTCTATTGTGTTCTGTAGTTATTTGCAGACTAGCTAAACTTAAAGAACTGCCAACCCCACAGGCATGGTAATACCAGTGGAATGGGAATTTCACTCGCCCTGGAAACGCCCCCGCCCCACGCTTTCCACACCCAACCACACAAGGTGTACTGAACGCACATAAAAGAATTAAAAGTAAATATCTCCCAACTCCTAGTCAGCTCCAGTCTGTAAAAAGTCATCTGATCGTGGCAAGCATGAGGCAGGGCCGAGAACTCTCTTTGCCAGCTCATTCGACCCCCACATCCTGTCAGGGTGCCAGGGCTTTAAAATATATCAGGGAGAGCGAAGCTGAAACTGGATCCAGGTGGACTCGTAGACCACTTAGGATTGTAAACCCCCGAGTTCATGGTCTCCAGAGCTTCTCCCCGGCCCCTCGTCCACACTCTCAAGTTCATCTTGCAAAAGGCGAAGGACCTGAAGGACCACCGGGCTCCAGGGCTGATGCATCCGTTTGGCCTACGGACCCCTGGAGTTCAGGGTTCCACTCCCAATGTGTTTATGCTGACCCCTACCTACCTTTGAAATTCACTGGGACTTTAGAGCCCGGGGACTTTCACCGGAAAAGCAAACTGCTCCTGCCCCTCAACTAGTAAAGAAGACACACCTAGAGGATCTGCTGGAACTCGAAATGTGAAGTGGAAGTGGAAGGGAGGGCGGGCTTCATCTGGTCCCAGGAGAGCTGGAACCCAGGAGCTGGGCACGGGGACGGAGCTAGGAGAGTTCAGGTGCCTGTGGGCGGCCCAGCGCAGCTCCGACCTGGTACCTGGCACTCACGGGAAAGCGCTGTTCACAGGCAACGGCCAGGAGATCTTTCTCACGACGTGTTTTTCTCCGGGTTTGCGCCCATTAAGCCACACAGCCAGGCTTCTAATCATGGGCTTCCCAGGCAGACGATGAGGCGAGGGAGGGAAAAGAAAGCCAACAAACTTGTGAGTCCGTTCTGAGCCTTGGCAAAGGATATGAGTGGCTCATACTTCCTTTGGGAGTTTATTCCCTACCCCCAACAACAGCAAACAAAAAAATGATCTCAAAGGTTTTCATGATTCTTATACACACTGATTTATGCAGTGCTCAGATAAATCATGTTTTCCATTATTTATTATGATAATCTTTCTCTATTCGTCTATATTTCATGTTTCTGTATGTACATATACATATACATGTATCATATCTATTATTTTATAATTTATAATATTTTCTTTATAATTTTATGTAATAAATTATACATCATATCCATATATACCCCTAAATTATTAGGAAGTAAAAAACGTTATAATAGCCAATGCTATAATTTAGTTACCTTTTTATATCCCTGGGAGTTAGGGAAATTAAAAAAATACATACCCATCTTAGTTTGATATAGTCAGTGATTCCAGAGAAAATCTTTAAGACACCAAAAGTAGTAATGACATATTTTATTTATATGTATATATGTACACACATATAAATGTATAAACATCTTATAAACATCTTAATTTATATAAACATAAGTATATATCTATATTTTACATGCTGTGTATACATGTACTTCACATGCAACATAAATTACATAATCTTGGGTGTATTTCTGTTTTAGTTCTTGATTTTGTTTTGCTAGCACCTCACAAGAAATGATTTAAACTATTATGGAGGTTTAGCTAGTTATTCTAAGTTGTTCAAAATGTAATCCCTTAAAGTTTTACTGTTTACTTATTAATATAATTGCTGCAATCTGCAAATATTTTCACATTTACAAATATGTCTGTTTCCTTTATTTTCGGTTCTCCAAGCTTATTAGCATTATTTATATACAAATGTCTATTATATTTTTTGATAAAAGAATTTTAATGGAAAATGAGGAAACAATACTATGTCTTTACTAGCATAATCTTATGTTGAGTTTCAGGTTATCACAAATGAGTTTCATTTAGGTGTTATTAATCCTCACATAAAATGTCCTATTAATACTTTTCATGGCAAGCTCTTTGATGTGTAAGAATACACATAAAAGGGTTTGTACACATTACAATTTTTATTTGACTATTTACCTTAATAAAGCTAATAATAAAAGCACAAAGGGTTAATTCTCTCAGATAGTAGAAGCAGAAAGGAATTTAAAAAACATGAATACAAATGCTTTAATAGAAAAATCAGCAAAACAGTCTTTATTATTATTATTATTTTATTTTTTATTTTTTATTTTTTTTTTTAGAAAAAGAGAGAAAAGGAGAAAGAAAACAGCAAAAAAAATGAAAGAAAGAAAGAGGAAGAGGAAGAGGGAGAGAGAATGGGATTCTTGTTTTATTGCTCAGGCTAGAATACAGTCTAAAAATGGGTATTAAAAACCTCTTTTATGCCAATAATTGTGCTTAACAATGGAGACAAGAAGGAATAGGGGATGAAAATAACAAATAAGCAGCCAACCAATATTTTATT
>CAUYQU010021247.1:0-43331 GCA_963574635.1 Cheracebus regulus
TGTGCAGGTTAATAATCACCACCATTCTAACTGGTGTGAGATGGTATTTCACTGTGGTTTTGATTTGCATTTCTCTAATGAACAATGATGATGAGCTTTTTTTCATATGTTTGCTGGCTGAATAAATGTCTCCTTTTGAGAAGAGTCTGTTCATAACTTTTGCCTACTTTTTGATGGGGTTGTTTTTTTCTTGTATATTTAAGTTCTTATAGATTCTGGATATTTTTATTTTAAAACACATTAATAAGATAATTTCTCCCTCCTCCCCTATTCTGCTTTAGAAATCATCCAAAATAATAAAAAAGATAAACAGAAATGCAAACTCCACTTTAAATGAAATGAGAAGATTTCTACAAACTAAAACTACACAATTTGATGAAGGGTTGTTAAAAGCAGTGAAGTTCAACTAGGGTACTGAATAACTTATGAGAGAACGGTAGAAAGTAGCTGAGATGAAGTCTCGGACAGTAACTCTCTAAATAAGAGGAAAATTTGATGTTCAATATCGCTAATATTTTGTTTGGAACAACAGAGACACAAAGAGGTGGAGGATGACTACCTATATCTAGTCTGTCATCTGATTTAAGAAGCAGAGAAGATGGCACTGAACAAAAGTATCCAAATAATATAACCAATTTGCAGAACACCATTTGTCATTTGGACAGGGAAGGAGAAAGACTGTGTTAGGAGGTGCCTAAAGCATCAATATCAGTGAGCTGAGGAAAAATACAAGTGAAAAAAATTCACCTAGGGATAACCATAGGTCAAGGAGAGAATTCCTGCTACAGGGAATACAGCCCTGTCCCCATCTCTACATGGACATGTTGCAAATAACCGATACAGAAAACTTCACCCTATTCACTAGAGTATACTAATTAGAAACAAAACAGAGTAGATACTAGAAAGATTTTAAACAGAGAACAGAAGAAACACGGAGAAATGCCAAACAAAATGTGCTTACTAACAAAACGTTACCATGTTATCAGTGAAAACTGCTGGTCAGTAGTAGAGCCATAACAACTTTAAATAAAGTTTAAATTTAAAGTTTGTTCAATTTAGATCTAATACCTAATTAAGATCTTAATAAGATAAGGAAGCCTATTTTTTGGAAGATACAGAAAAATAATAGGAGATGAAATTATGACACATCAGAGTGCAGGGAAAAATGAGAAAAAAATAGTAGAGAAATGAGGGGAAAATTAGAAGCATCATGAAGAAAAATGGACACTTCTGAAAATGTAGTAGAATAAAACATGATGGATATTTTTTCCACTATTTTTAAGCTTAAAGCCTCTCTAAAAAATTTTTTTTAAATTATTAATTTTTTTAAGTTATTTTCTATAAAATATATTTCTGAATTATTCACAGAAAATAGAGCATAAAATTTGAAAAAAGAAGCAAAGGAAAAAACTTAACATGGAAAAGGATATTATTTTCACCTCTACTTTAAATTTTATTCTACAAGAACCAGCCAATAAATTCAAGGAAAGAAGAAGCAAACATGAGACATAAAAATTACACAAGAATAAATAAACTTATCACTATTTGTAGATAATATTATTATTTGCTGGGAAAGGCCAATGAAATCAAATTTTATGAGGAATTATTATGAAAGCTGAGTATGAAATTAATATCTAGAAATCAATAGTCTTCATAGAGTCAAACAACCAAATAGAAGCCAAAGGAAGAAAATGCCAAATATAACTGCTACTAAAATGATAAAACATCTAGAAATGTACTTAAGAAATATGTGAGATCTGAATAAAATGATAATTTTACAATATTACCAAGGGACACAGAAGATAAAAAACAATATCATTACTGAATTGGAACCCTGGCTATCATAAGGATATCACTTATCTAAATTAATGAATAATCTTAATATAATCCCAATAATACCACATTTAAAAAAATCAAACCAGGCACTTCTAAAATATACAGAGATATAGAAATATGTGTGTGTGTGTCTGTGTGTGTGTGGTGTGGTGTGTGTGTGTGTGTGTGTGTGTGTGTGTGTGTGTGTGTGTGTGGATTGCAAGAATAACCAAGACAAGGCTGGTAATAAGAGAGACGCAGTCAGGCAAGGTGGCTCACACCTGTAATCCCAGCACTTTGGGAGGCCAAGGCAGTGGATCACCTGAGGTCAGGAGTTCAAGACCACCCTGACCAACATGGTGAAACCCCGTCTCTACTAAAAATACAAAAATTAGCTGGGCATGGTGGCACATGCCTGTTATCCCAGCTACTCAGGAAGCCAAGGCAGGAGAATGGCTTGAACCTGGGAGGTGGAGGTTGCAATGAGCCAAGATCGCGCCATTGCACTCCAGCCTGGATGACAAGAGCAAGACTCCATGACAAACAGACAACAAAAAGAGATGCGATACAGGCACAGTAGCTCACACCTGTAAGAAGACTGGTTGTCTAGATACTAAAATATTTTATTAAACTAATTAAAAATGTATTATTTATGCACAATGAGTAAAATAGGTCAATAAGAGATGACAAAATCCATAATTAGAACTAATGCATGTAGGAATTTAGTATAATAAAAATAATATTTCAAATACATTTGGGGATTATGGATTATTATTTAACAAAGGAGTTCATATCACTTGCCAGAAACAAAGAAAAAAATTAAGAAATTAAGATGTTTTTCTAACTCATGCTTTACACAAAGTCAATTCCAAATAGCTCAAAGACTTAAACATAAACATACTCTAAAAGTACTAAAAAAAAAAAAACCATAAAAATATAATCTCAGAAATGAGAAGCCTTTCTGAGGATGTTGCAAAACTCAGAAACATAAAAAGATACCTTTAACTGCATAAAAATTCACATTTTCTGGAAATAATCAAAAAACCAAAAGACAAATGGCAAACAGGAAAAAATTACAACTTACATCACTAACTTAAAGCTAATTTTCTTAAATATAAGAATCTTACAAATCTGTTAATGAAACTCGAGCATAACTGATAAGAGTTGAAATTAATAACATTCTAAGGATAGAAATGTCATAATCTTTATCAAAATTATAAATTCCCAAACTCTTTCTTTCAGCAATTCTACTAGGACTTTATCCTGTAGATTTGGTAACATATAGGAGAAATGGGATACAGAGAACGATAGTGGTTATAACATTGTTTGCATTAGAAAAAGACTGACAAAAAATGCAAAGATCCATACTAAACTCTTTTACTAGAGTTTGGTTGGTAAAACATTTAATGACATATTCCTAAACTAGATACTATGAAGACATTAAAAATAATGATTCTTACCAAGGAAAATCTCTAAGAAGCCCTAAGTGGAAAAAACAAGAAACAGCAGGTAGAAGAGTATGCATATATGTTACTATTACTGATTATATATTGGCTATGCATTTATATATAATGTTATATATTACCACTAGATATTACATACATTGTAGACATATTATGATACATAGTGATATATATATATACATGTACACATACAATATGTCTAGAGTATTCACAAAACAACTGGTATTAGTGGCTGTCTTTGAAAGAAATACTTTGTACTATTTATATTACCCATTCTATAAATTATTAAGACATTTTTGAATTAAAATTTTAAATTTTAATCAAATAAACATCATTGAATAAAAAAGGTCTCTTCCCTTTAGCCTTTTTTTCTCAGAGTTCCTCTGCTCTTTTCTCTGTGCAAGAGTGAGTAGTGCAATGTGAAGCTGGTAGGGATGATGAATAGTCTCTCTCAGGCAGGAAGAGATCTGCTCCAGAAAAAATAGAGCCATAAAATTTGAAATATCTTCTGGTTAGGGGTCTGCCAATCTCTACATTAAAGGGAAAAAAAAATGAAAGCTGTTCCAGACTCCAAGGCCAGGAAAAGATGCAGAAAAAAAAGTTGGGAAATTTATGTTTGTCAGAGACTCTTTTTTAATTCCTCTGGTTCTTTAAGTTAACATTCTGTGCACATCAGCAAAGTTCCCAAACCTAACTGCCATCATTTCTGAAAAGAGCAAAGAAGGAGGCAAGCTTTTCTTTCTGGAATCTCCAAGTGCTGCAGGCATCTCTGTGGAGGTGGCTACATCTCTGACAATTCTCCTTTGCTACTGTAGGCCCACTTTGCAATGCGTTATAATTACTAGCATTTAAATTAATACAAAGTGCTAGCTTTTAAAATTCCTGTCTTATTATGAATCAATAACCAAAAATACAAAGTTTTATTTCTTATAAATGCTAGTAATCACATTACCCATACCATTTCTATGGCAGATAAGTCCAGTAAAAATCTAAACATGTGTTTGCAGAATTCTAATCAGCTGTTGCCCTCCTCTATATAGGGGAGTGGAACTGGGGCAACAAAGAGTGTTTTCATTACATCATAACAAATGTTTTGATGGGACTTGTTTAAGTTTTATTTTTCTCCAAAGCAGAGTCTAAGACAACAATCGCAATGCAGGTGGCATAGGTAGGAAGTGGTCTCAGGAAGCAGAAGTGAGGGGCCACGAAGAGTGACAAAGGGATAGGAAGAAAGCTAATTAAGGCTATAGTAGTACCAAGCTGGTTACCACTTAGAGCATCTGGGTGTCAATCCAAAGTGAGATCCTCTGAGAAACTGTTTAGAGCACATCTCTGATTTGTTCCTCTGATAGATAGGTGATTGAGAGATTTATCTACCCATTCTGGTTTGTTACTGGTTAAGGTTGCCCAAAGGGCATTAAGTCCTTGCAATTCCAAGCTGTCCAATTATTGAGCTAAGTGAATTGCTCGGGGCTTCAGAAAATGCTAAGAAACACAGCAAGTGCTTGAGGTGGGAAGCTATCATTGTGCACAGGAACATTCCACAACAACTGCTTCTAAAGTCACAGGTGGCCCAAGCAGATGTGGTGCATGGTACAAAACATGTCTGTTCCAGAGTTAAAGAAATAAAGACTGCAGCTCAAAGGAAACTACGTAAACACATTTACATCATACCACATGCTAGATCCCTGGAAGTCTTAAAGGATTTCTAAAGTTTCTCACATTGCAGATTGTCGCAGATAACTACCAAGATTTTAGTGCACAGGGCCTAGTGATCATGCAGAATAAAGAAATAACCCCTTGTATTTTGGGAAATATTTGCAAATTCAGACATTATGAGGTTGATGGAATCACCAGTCAAAATGCCCAAACTAAAATACTTGATTTGGGAGTTTCCACTGAATAAACTAAAACCAAAAATCAGTATTATTCCACAGCAAGTAACTTGTCCTATTCATGAAGTTCCTTAAGGTTAATGTTTATCATAGCAAGGCAGAGACAGTGCATGGTCAAAAATTCCTACTCACTTCCCACAATGGAGCTATCATTGCCAGCCAGCAAGGAATTGAATTTCCAAATCCCCCTTTGCATCAACTTATCAACATGAAACTTGTGTTTCTGAATCATTGTCCCTAAGGTTCTTTGTCCCTCCAGAGTATTTGCAGGCCTGGAGTAGGTGCATTCACCCAGTTTTTGGAATGACAACTATGATATGGCAGTGCTGGGGGTGGGGGTCAACTGCTTGAACTGCTTTATACATAGACTTTCAAACAGTTTTATGTATATATAACTAAAACAGACAATCCACGGAATAGGAAAAAATACTCACAAACATATATATATGGTACAAGTGGTTGTGGTTACATGGATGAATTACATAGTGGTGGTGAATTCTGAAATTTTAGTGTACCCATCACCCAAGTAGTACACATTGTTCTCAATATGTAGGTTTTTTAGCCCATATCCTTCTCCCACCCTCCCCTTTGTAAGTCTCTAAAGGGCCTTATATTAACCCTGCATGCCTTTGCATACTCATAGCTTAGTTTCCACTTATAAGTGAGAATGTATGGTGTTTGGTTATTCATTCCTGAGTTACTTCATTTTGCAGTTTCATCCAAGTTGCTGCAAAAGCCATTCCTTTTTATGGGTGAGTAGCATTCCATGGTGTGTATATATAGATATATATATAAACACACACATATATGTGATGCATGATTTAACATTTTCTTTATTCACTTGTCAGTCAACAGACACTTAGGTTGGTTCCATATCTTTGCAGTTGTGAACTGGGCTGCAATAAACATATATGTACATGTGTCTCTTTCATATAATGACTTCTTTTCCTTTGGTAGATACCAAAGAGTGGGATTGCTGGATCAAATGGTAGATCCACTTTTGGTTCTTTAAGGAATCTCCATACTGTTTTCCACAGAAGTTGCACTAATTTACATTCCCACCAGCGGTGTAGAAGTGTTTCCCTTTCATCACATCCACACCAACATCTATTGTTTTTTGACTTTTTGATAATAGTCATTCTTGCAGAAGTAAGGTGGTATCTCACTGTGGTTCTGAGTCTCCCTCATGATTAGCAATATTGAACACTTTTTCATATATGTGTTGGACATTTGTATATCTTCTTTTGTGGAAAGTCTATTTATGTCCTTTGCCCACTTTTTGATGTGATTATTTATTTTTCTTACTGATATGATTCAGTTCCTTGTATAATAGATTCTGGATACTAGTCCTTTGTCAGATGCATAGTTTGTGAATATTTTCTCCTATTCTGTGGGTTGTCTGTTTACTTTGATGACTATTTCTTTAATTGTGCAGAAGCATTTTAATGTTTTCAGTTCCATTGCCCCTCCTCTACCACCATCCCCTTTTGTAAAGGTTATTGCTGTTGTCAATTCCTGAGAATTTCTGGCATTGCCTAGTGGGAAACAACCACTTCTGACATTTTTTTTTAAAAACAGGCTTGAACATATGCACTTATTTTCATCCCTTCAGATACACAGCAAGGTGACAGAGTAGATAAGACAAAATCCAGAGGGTCCTGAGCACAGGAGCTTCTGTCCATGGAGTTAGGGTGTCCCACCCTTCTAGCACATGGACACATTCACCAACTCAGAAGCTCATCAAATCCCAACGTTTGAGAGTTTTTATACAGCTAATCAGCAGCCCCCCACCTCCTCCCCTTCCAAAGGCCAGTGGTCGGGGCTGCAAGTTTCTCTACAAGCCAGTGGTTTTAATTTTTCTGTCAGCTAAATTAACTACTGCTTAAGCAACTGTTTTTGCTGCTTAAAATCTCACGTCTTCTTTTTAGTAATTTCAAGCCATCTAAAACTCTTTTAATGTCATTTTACTGCAGTTTCAAGAATGAGTGGATGCAAATGTGGGCATTCTGTCATGTTTAACCCTTATCCAAACAGAATTGCATGTCAACCATGTACTGGGGATTTTTAAAAATGCATATATCCTCTCCTGTTCCTCTACAGCATCCTCACAGAAAAATAAATTTAATCTTACCTACATACTACGTAAGACAGTCTTCCAAAAACTCACTTAACCTTTCAAGCAAATAAGTAAAATGTTGGATAAATGTTAGAAAATCTCATCCTGTTTTGGGCTATTCCTGGGTAGCTCTTTTAATAGAAAACTAAAGCTGTATCTTGCCTATTAGTCTATTTTTTGTGTGTGTTTGCAAAGTTACTCAAGGTAGAATATCCAAGCTTTGAATGATTCATTGAGATGTCATTCCTGAAACTAATCACTTTCCAAAGTTAAATTTCAACCAGTTGAAAGAAAAGTCATTCATCGCCAAGACGGGGAGTCTTGGATGGAATTCCAGACATCAGTGAAGAGCCAAGTATCCAGAATGATCCAGTCTCCTCTCAGAAAGGAAAGGCTGTTAGAAAGAACTGACAAACAGCTGTGACAGCTTATATAAGTTATACTACACAGACACAAACCAAAAAATGAGGGCACGAGAAGGAAACCAATACAAGAAAATAGAGTGAAGCATTTGTCAGTGCCATTCATTTATTTGATTGTTATTCACAAATAAATACATAAATACACATAATGATGCTAGAAAGCAGCAAGGGCTACATGAATCAATTATATCACATTTTATTGCCTGAACATTGTCTGCTGGCAGTACCTCCAAAGAATTTCTCTTCTATCAGTGTGCTACTATTGATTTGTGTAGCTTTGCAGCAATTTCCAAAAAGAAAAAAAAATCCCAGAGAACAGGATTGTATGCAGACTATGTTCCTGCTTTTTGTGCTTTATGTTCCCTCACCAGTCAGCCTGCTATAAAGCAGTGCTAAACCCATAAATGAGACTCAGTATGTGTCTTTCCACACAGTTTATATACATGTTCTAGCTTGACAAAGCAAACTGTGTCCACTTTACAGAAAAATCACCGTAAAAATAATGATTGGTAAAATATTGTTGATACCACCACATCCTGATTCTTGTCAACCTCCACAAAAGTGTTCATTTTGATCAGGTGAGGGGGGAAAAATAAATTGTTATATATGATAGTCTGTCATTTTATTGGGAAAATACCTTCTCAGCCCTCACCGTAACTATATACACATTTCAGTTAGTGCAAGGGAGAGGAAGAAAGAGAAGAAGAAGGGATTCTGACAACATAAGTGACGTTTAACCCAGCCAAAATGATGCTGCCATCGTCCAGCCCACGGAGACATTCTCTCTCTTGCATTCAAAGATTTTTTTGAAGTCACTGAACTCAGTGGGTGAGAGACCAGGGCCAAAAGCAGGGAAAGAAAGAGATAATTACTTGATCGTTGTTTCCTTTAAACATCATTCATTTGCCAGGTAACCAGGTCAGTAAGAAACAGAGCTAAGGAATTAGCCATGATATTGGACCAGGATGAGGCAACACAGGAACTTTAGATACCAGCCAGGCTTTTTAACAAAGCGTTTGGCCATCTATGCTTTCAAATTCCTGAAAGTCTTCCCTTACCTTAATATTACTGAATTAGAAATTACTTTTAGCATTTCAACAATTTAACTTTTTGAAACACAGATGAATTGCTTTAATGTTCACTTCATTCTCAGCTTCACAGTACAAAAAGCTTTTCGTTTCATCACAAGAATCATTCTGAGTGGGCAGGGAGAGGAAAATACAGAAGGTCAAGAATATATAATTTCACTTCTCTGTGGCTGTCACCACGAGTCTCTGGGCCAACTCATGAAAATTATGTATAATCTCCAGTGTTTTGGAAAAAACGATTTCTTTTCTTTCATTTTCTCCCTTATTTCCTTACTTTGAAGAATTGGATGGCATCATCTATGTTACTCTAAATTTATTTTACTGTCTTCTTTCTCTCTCCCTTTTCTTTCATCAAGTTCTAGTTCTGACTACAAACCTGCATAGATTTCCCCCTATTATGTATCCTGATAAAAAGAAAATTTTCATCTGTCAGAGTTTCTTTTCTCTCCTTGTTCACACAAAGGTGCTTACAACAGAGGTTAAGTGAGAAGATAGGATGCTAGATTTTTTGTTTGCCCCCTGAATTGGGAGAGGAGAATGGTCAGTTCTAAAGTAGGTATTCATATCCACTTCCAAGTCTATATGAATGCAATCAAGAGCACTTAGCAAAGTTAGCCTAAGAGAGATGGAGGACCTCAAGGAGAAGACCAGCATCCACCATGGGACAGTATTAGCATGGCCATAGGGCAACAATGGCTGAGAGAAGTGGCTACAAAATTTTTCTAAAGAAATAATAATAATTCCCAATAGGTTACAAGCAGTATGCAGGGATTTAATAAGTTGTCAAATGTCTCAGTATGGATACTTAAAAGTATTGATGGAGTAGAAGGCATCTGCTTCATCAATAATTAACAATTGAGCAATAAATATTAAAGATAAAACTTCCAGAATAACCCAAACTTTACTTCTTTTTAAATTTATTTTTATTTTTATTTTACTTTAGGTGTATACTATATCCAGCATTTCCCCCCATATTATCCCTCCCCACCCCCCACTGTCCCTTCCTTGCCCCCCCAACTGCACCCAGTGTGTGATGCTCCTCTCCCTGAGTCCATGTTCTTTACTTCTTGTACTCCCAAAAGAATAAAACTAACAAAAGCTCAAAGTATAAAAACACTCTTATTTTCCTACTTGGTATTATGTAAAGAATAATAGCCTCCCAGCTGAGGAACATTAGCAACTTCTCTTTGAAACTTTTTACTGCAACTATATTGTAAAATGTGTCTTCTGTAACTATCACAATATCTGACACACAAAGGTGGACCACCAATGTTGTAGGAAAAAAAAAAAGAACAAAAGAGGACAAAAAGAAAAGGGAGGCAAAGAAATGAAAGGGGAAAGTATAAAAGAGGCAAGAGAAGAGGGAAAGAGGGAGTGAAGGAAATAGGGAAAGAGGGAGGAAGAAAGGCAAGAATAAACAAACATTTTATTTTCTTAATATTTAGCAGTGGAATCACAGTGATATTTATTGCGTTTTTCACTCCTATACAGTTAACAAGAAACTCTGAGGACTGTTAGAGAAAAACACAAATATATAGTAGATTATCACCTTTGTAAATTCACGTTTTCTACCATCACTTCAGCCCTCACTACTGTCACCCTTTTAATACTTGTTGTCAATGTCACCTCCCACTTCCCCAATAGCTATTTTGTACTTTAGCTTCTTTGCAGCTCACTTTCTACTCCCAACAGCAATTTAATAATAAAGTTGAAACCATAAACCTTTAATGTTCTGCCCTTCTACTGAGGAAGGAGACCCCGTCCTCCTGAGCTCCTAAGGCAATTTCCCTGTAGCCTTCTACATTGCATCTCAAAAGGAGAAGTTGAAAGTCAGCCAGAGGAGGGACTGGTGGGCGCTGCCAGTCAGGTCTAAAGGATTAAACCCCTACTGCTAACCACAGTCCTCTCTATTGATCACAGATATGATACGGAGGAATTTTCCCCGGAAGGTGCTATTCTTGCTTAATCACGATTAGACGCCCGCCTAAGTCACGTCTCCCATGCTCTCAGCCTTCTCATATGTGCACCTCTTAGACTGTAGGCCTTTACAAGGGCCAGGGTTTTCTTTGTCTGGGAGCTCATTTGTTGAGGCATCCATGCCTGCCACAGCTCCAGGCCAGATAAAATCACCACTTTTTTCCCTGCTCGGTGTTTGAGAGCTTTGTTTGCGGCCCTTCTGCTTCACTACCTATCAATTAATTTGCATACACATCATTGCTTGACTTATAGGTCCAGAGGTTGAGGAGGTTCTCCCTCTATTCAAGTTCAACTTCTCTTCATATTCTCTTGATTTTGTCTCTTGCCATTTTCTGGAGCATTGCTTCTTTTGTCTTCCATCTCTTTTATGTATCTTTATTTATTACCTTTCTATTGTATTTTTCTCAAGACTAAAGACATACTGACATACTCCTTATCTTAAAAAGGAAAATGTCTTCCAAAATTTCATGTCATCTTACTGTGTCCAGTCACTTTTCTTACTTTCGTAACAACCTTCTGAACAAATATCTTTTTGAAAACAGCTTTACTTCTTTTACAATCCATTCCTCAACCACTTCAATGTAGTCTCTGTCCACTATAATGGTATTGGGTTTCTAATGCCTTTGCAATCACCTCTATGACTTTTAATTTGAAGTTGCCATATACAATAAAGCTGTCTTTTAAAATTATGATCTTACTAGTTCTCTCTACTGCATCTTGACATTGATGATGGTTGTCCCTTTTGGTAAGTCCTCCACCCTGTTTATTCTCGATATGCTGCATATTCCCAGTTCTTTTAATGATTTGATGTCTGTGCCATTTTTTTCCTCTTTTGTGAGATCTTCATCTTCTGCTTGTCATCTCATCATCTGTATCTCTAGTTATTCCATCGTCAGCCTGGTGCTCCTCATGAGTGCCCTCAATCCTCTACTTATGTGCTAATGACCTCCATATGTATGTCACCAGTCTAGACTTTTCCCCATCTCTTCAGACTCTTCTATCCAACTTCTATTTAGAAGTGTTCTCAATATTAATTTCCAGAACACTCAGATTTAACACATCCAAAACCATACTCATCATCTTTATCATGAGGGTCCCAACACATAATTGCTGATACACTTGAAATAGGATAATTCAAGATTTATTTTTAAGGACACTGTTTACGAAGCTATCAGAGTAAGGAAAGCACAAAAGATAGTAGAGTAACACAGGGCACTCCGTCACAGGCCAAAGGATGAGGAAAGAAAGTTTCAATGAAATCTTGAAGGAGAAAATTTGTACAATATGAGAAAAATCAATGTATATTTGAGTTCATATAAGTCAGCCTTAAGGGATGAATAAAATGAATAGAGAGTACCTCTGGTGAAGCCAACAGTAGATATCCAGTGCAATGCATCCCTTAGCTTTTTAGCGTTCACTTTCATTCTTTGTTGGGTGAAAGTGTAAAACATCAACATGGGAGATTCAAAAAGTCCCACCGGCAGGGGTATCTATTTAGTTATTATTCCATGTAAATGCTACAATATTAGTGCAACTGTTATTCTTCATATAGGGTAGCATGGAAAGAAAGATGAAAGAAACAGTTAAATAAGCAGAAACATAGCTGTTACAGTTCACAACTCTGTTGCTTGCCATGAGGACACATTTGGTAAACCTAACTCCTTTTTCCAACACGTATCCCAGATTCCCTTTATCCTCTGCCAACACTTTAACTATACAAAATTATTTGCCTCACAGAGTCACCCAAAGCTTATCTCTGCAGGATCTGTGTCCATGGTGTTATCTTTTTTTTTTTTTTTTTTTTTTTAGTTAACACTATTTTACAGTGACTATAGTATTTGAACAAGGGAATATTAAGAGACTCTCTAGTGAATCCTCTGGATTCTAAAAGACGTCTTTCTCTCATTGTTTAGCAGCAAGCCAATCTGTCTCTAGTTATTAGAATTAATCATCCCAGCAGTTAGATAATTGGCATGGACTCCAGAATGGCCAGGGGACTCATCTTTCAATTTGTTGGAATCACAACTGTTTTTTTCTAGTGGGAAAAGCCCTACCTTGGAGACCAGGATCACCAAATCCACATATTGAAGATCATGGGAAAAGGAAGAAAGAATTCTAGCAGAAATAAAGGATATGGTGAGAGATAGCTACTCTCATCTCTCTTCCTGTTTGACACACCTATAAACACACTCTGTGGGAGAGACACAACCATATATTAGTTATTTAAGGTATATATCACATGCTACACAACAGCTCCTCCAAACATCAGAAAGCATGTGTGTCAGATTTCTCCAACATTGAATAAATCCCAGCAGTTTATTTCATTATTCTTCCAAGTCAACTGTTTCTGCACAACAAGGGATGTGGTGAGACCAGTGAAATCCTTGGTAAAGAGCCCATTGCCACATTTCCTCTGTAATCATGAATCACCTCTACTTAAAAGCACTGTAGTATAGGATACTATGGCACAGATAAGGCATTCTGAAAGTATTGAATGGTGGTGCTAAGAGAAGCACTGTAGGTCAGAAAGACAAATCCATATGTACAACTTTATGTTTCATGTCAAGACCCAACAGAGAGCATCTATCACAGAGTAAGAACACAGTATGATTTGCCTCATGGAAGTCTTCCAGCCTCTGACCTAATCCACCCCTGTGCTTTCATAATGGCCTATGAATGGGATTGACTCATTTGCAGGGATGGAGGCTAAAACATGGGCTCCTTCTTATCAAGGTTTATTGGGTTACTGTCAGCATTGAAAGTCTAACTTATTAATTGTCAACAGTCAGAGACCAGTGCTAAAACTCAATATGGTTCTGTAATTTGTGGAGATTAACCACACATTTGGAGCTAATGGATTATTTTGTATTCCTTCAGCTCTGAAGGGGTGTGGTGATTTGTCCTTACCGAGACTATGTGTGTTGTTGGTGTGGATTTCCCTTTCTTTCTGCACTAAGTTATTAAATAGCATCATTATTCAAAGCCTCACTAAGATCTGATTTACGAAACAGCAACCTGTAGCATATTGACCTGGATGAAAAGATCTACTTTATTATACAAGAGGTGTGACCATGTGCACACGACTACGGAATCTACCAGTCCTACTGAATATTGCTTCACCTGGAAGTGTACAGACTAATAGAACATTGGAATTATGTCGTACAGACACAATTTAAGGCATCAGTTTGGGGATGGCACTTTGTATATATTTGGGATACTCTAACATGCATCACAGACTTTGAAGCAGTAACTATTATATGATACTGTACTGCTAATAGTGACAATACATGAGTCTGGGAATGAAGAGATGGTAGTAGAATTGGCCTCACTCAATGTAATTCTACAGGACTTAGGAACTTTGTGTTTTCTGGGTGAAGGAATGCTTCTATCTGTTGATATAGTATGTACTTCATAAAATATAAAGCTACAGATGTTCCTCTATTCTATATGCCCACAAATTACTAAGCAGAAAACTGAGTTACTATATTGTTGGGGTAATCTCTGATTGTCATAATGAGATATGGCGGCTGCTACATAATGAGGCTAGGGGATAAAATGTTAAAACTAAGGGGACACCTTGGATCTTCTCTTAGCCCTTCCAACACCCAATCAAAGGCAAGAATCGGCCATTGCAGCACCCACAGCCTTAAAGGGGCATAGTAAACAAGGTTTACATAACTTAGGGGTGAAGATCTTAGTTACCCTACTGAGCAAGAAAACAGAATGGCTAGCTGAGAGTGGGGAGATCTAAAATGAATAATAGAAAAGGCACATAATAAAAGTCAAATATGGTTTCCGAACCAACCAGAGGAGCAGAGACAGTTTATCACGCTGTACTCTCTGCTTTGAGGCTTTAAAAAAAAGAAGGAGAAATTGCAACTTCCTTGAAAAGTCAGTGAAAGAACAGAAAGAACTTATCTACCAGAGATAAGTATGCCTCTGTATTTGTTTCTTACTGCTGCTGTAACGAATTACAACAAACACAGTGGCTTAAAACAACACCTATTTACTATCTTACAGTTCTGCAGATCAGAAGTCCAAAGTGGGTTTCACCAGGCCAAAAGCAGGTGTTGGCAGAGTCATACTTCCTTGTAGGCTATGGAGGAGAATGTATTTCTTGCCTTTTCAGCTTCTAGTGACCACTCGCTTTTATCTCCCAAGCAAGTTATTTCAATCTCTGCTTCTGTAGTCACGTGGCCTTCCCCTCTTCTGTAATCAAACCTCCACCTACTTCCCTCTTATAAGGACACTTGTAACAACATTTAGGGTTCAGCCTAATAATCCAGGATACTCTCTTCACCTCAAGATGCCTCACTTGGTCACATCTATAGAGATGTTTTTACCAGATGAAGTAACATTCACAGGTTCTGAGGATTAGAACGCCTATCTTTGGGAGCAATTTTTCAGCCTATGACAGCCTTCTTCCCTCATCTGACTCACTTCATTTGCTTTCCTACCATGCTTCCTGGAATCAGCTCTCAAACAAACTACTTGCATTTAAATTCTAATCTTAGAGTCTGCATCTGACATTAAGATAGCTGCAGTTACTTATTGGTGGTTCCTGTTGCAAAGCCTGTCTCCCTGATTCTAGCAACAAAATATCCTGTAAATAATAATGACATTCCTGTAAATAATATTGTCTTGTCTTTTCTGTATACACAATTTCTGATAGTATTTTTTAAATTTCACATACCTGTGCAATATTTTAGGTACCAATGAATTTCCAAATCTTAAACAAGGACCACTATGACATACAGGAATTGTCCCCTACTGTCTTCCTCAAAAAGCAAGTTTCTCCCCCAAACATGTTGGACTGATTTTATTTCCACAACTGCACCAAGTCTTTTCTTCCTGCTTTAAGTATTTTGTTCCTTCTATTCCAAAGTTAGATTCTTCCATTCATTGCTTAGTTAAGCCCTACTCATTCCTCAGGTCTTATTGTAAATATGCCCCAGAATGGTCTTTGACATCCCAACAAAGTCTCCCATCTATAGCTTATAATTTCCTTCTTTTTTATCTCTTATCACAATTTACAATTATATATGTATCTGATTAGTACAGAGCATCTGCTACCATAGTAGCCTCTAATTTCACAAATCAAAGATCACATCTGATAAGTTCATAAACACATGCCTATTACTATGTCTAGCACATGGGAAGTAATCAATGCATATTTTGTTAATAAATGAATAAAGGAAAAACATGAATAAAGAAAACTCTAAAAGCCATCTTAGTTTTGCAATGCATTGTCTGGGCTGGATATCTCATATAAAAGGAGCGAGCAAGCTATTTATTTTATTTTATCTGTTTTTGTCAGGACTGTGGTACAGAATATCCTTTAAAATGCAATGCATAAAATATTTAAATTACACAAATAAGCTTTTCTTTTCCTTTTTATTCTGCAGGCCATAAATATTTAGTGTTTTATTCACTTTTATATTTTATAGCATAAGCTAATTTCTCTGCTCTGCAAAACAGATAAGCAGTGTTACAATCTATGTAAATAGGTAGCATTAGCATTTGTGGTTCCTAATCTTAGCTAAGCACTGGCATTCATTAAGACCATTTGTCTTTTACTTTTCTCCAATTTTTTCTTTTTCTTTGTGCTTATTTCTCAAAGCTAATTTTCTTTGGACTGTTTTTCTTTTCTAGGCAGAAGCAAGAAAAATAGTAACTATCATTATCAATTTAAACATTGCACAATGAAGATGAAAAGTAGTTCTGTGCTTGTGCTTTTTATGGTTTTCTTCTGTTTCTTTCTTCTTTGATTTACAACAATTTTCATACATCTATGTTGTCATAATTTCCTCTTCCTGTCTACAACTTCCCTACCACGTTTTTATGCCATTCCAAGGACTCACTCAATCATCACCAAAAATTTTTCAATTAAATAGGTAACTCCATTTATTTAAAACTCATTCATTCAACAAATTCATTCAACAAATATTCGCTCATTCATTCACTCATCCACTCAACAAATATTCACTAAGTACCTATTCTAAGCCAAACACTCTTAAAAGCTAAGGACCCAGCAGAGGACAGGATAAAGTGCCTGCTTTTATAAAGTTTAGAATGTCTGGCACACGCTAAGAAAATGATAGTATAAATAATCATATGAACATAGTATACATGGGCTCTAGGAAAAAAAATAAAATCAGTTAAGTGGAATAGAAATTGTCTTGGGGCATTTGTATGAGGGTGATTCTTATTTTGAACAAAGCAAAAACTTTAATGAAAAGGTGACTGTTTTATTTTGGGTTCTCCAGAGAAACAATAATAGCATAGAGCAAGAGAGAAAGAGATTTATTTTAAGAAACTGTCTCACACAAATATGCTGGTAAGACTGAAATATGAAGAGCTGGCCAGCAGGCTGGGAATTCCAGCAGTTGTTAATGTTGCAGTCTTCAGTCCCAAAGCAGTCAGAAGGCAGGGAACATCAGTTTCTTCTCTTAAGACCCTCGACTAAATGGGCAAGGTCCACATTATAGAGAGTAACCTGCCTTACTCAAAACCTACTGATTTAAATGTTAATTACATCTTTAAAACTACCTTCACAGCAGCATCTAGACTGGGATTTGACCTAACAACTGAGTACCATAGCCTAGCCAAGATGACACATAAAATTAACTATCACAGTGACATTTCAGAAAAATTTGGAAAATTTGAGAAAGAATAAGCCATGTGCCTATTAGAGGGAGGAGGGGAAAAAGTTTTTTAGGCAGGGGACACAGCAATGCAAAGCTGAGGTAGAACGTTTATGGGCAGGGAGTAGACCAGTGGAGATAAAGCAAAAGGTGTGTGTATGTGGATGGAGGGGAGTGTTACTTGGCTATGATGTCTCAGAGGTAGTGAGGGGCCATATTACAAAGGCTTTAGCAAGAATAAAACCAACTTTGAATTTTACTGGGTTATAATCAATGGGTAACATGATTTGGCTTTTTTTAAGGATTGCTCTGAACGCTAGGTTAAAAACAGATTTCAGAGGCACAAGGGTGGAAGAGGGAGACAAATCAAGCAGCAATAAATCAGGAAGGAGATGAGTGATTTTGATGGAGATGGTGAGAAATATCAGATCCTAAATATACATATAGGCCTCATTGTGCTATTTTATTCAGTCCCTATATTCAAATCACAGCATTGATTGTGTGTTTAGGTAACAAAAGGTACCAGTTACTGAAATTAATTAAGCCACTGAGTTTTAGACACAGAGAATTTAGATAACAAGGGCTACGTGCATTGTGAGGTTGGACCTAATAGAATCTTCTAATGGGTCATATATGGGTAGGAGTGGGGAGACTAGGGTAACTCTGGCTGCATAAAAGAAACTGGAAAGATGAAGTTGAATTTACTCGGATGCAAATAACTGCAGCAGAACAAGTTAAGTCTAAGATATTTACTAGATATCTGAGTGGAAAGTAAACAGACATATAAACAAATCTGGAGTTCATGGGAAAGGTTTAAGCTGCAGATACAAAACTAGAAACTGTCAGTATATAAGGGATGTCACTCTTAGGGATATTAAATTTACTACTGAAATGTTTCCACAAATTTTCCTTACTATATGGTTCTGTGGTAGAGTGGGCCAACACATTTGTGTAAGATTTGGAAAGTGGAAGTTTACCAGAAAGCCCGAAGTTCTGGAGGTTGGAGCACCAGGCATTGCTGTAAACTTGCTCATGTTGTCACTGATCAGCTTGTGCACCTTAATGGCATGTGGCAGTATCCAGGTTACAATTTGTCCAGCTTCCACCAAATTCCTTTCTTTATCTCCTCCAAATTCTGGACCCACCTAGGTGTAGTTGCATGGGGAAGCGTACTAGCTTCTACTTTGTCCAAGTTGGAGGCAGGTTCCAGTTTCTCCTTGTGAAATCCAGTTTTTGCTTATTCATTGGATCTGGGTTGTTTCCACTCTCCCAAGCTTCACATCCAGATTTTCTCCCAACTGCCAGCCATTGAGGATTTCCTATGACCCTAAGCTCATACCAGACTCAGAGCCACCAGCCCTCCACAGACTTCTTCACCAGCAACCAGAGCAGTTATAACACCTGCAATGAATCTTATTCCATAATTCCATATCATTTGTGGGGTTTCTGCTTCCCTGATCAAACTAATTGATGTAGATGGCACTCAAAGCTGTAAAACTAGAGAAATTTACGTATTATAACTATGGGAAATAAGAGGTAAGGATTGGGCCTTGGCTCAGTCCTATCTTTAAAGGTCAATTTTATGAGGAAAAAACAAGCAAGAAAGACAGAGAAGTAGCAGCCAATATGTTAGAAAAAAAAGAAAAGCAGAAAGTTTTTCAAAAGAGTGTGAGCAATTATGCCATATATTTTGATATGTTATTAAGATAAGCAATGAGAGTTTACCGTTGCACCAAATGGAGTTAAATAATCAAATAAACAGTAGGAAAGAAAGATTGAACTCAACTCCGCTGAGACAAAGGTGAGAGAGTTTTTACAAGCAATAATGAGCAAATAGAAAACTCCTAGAGGACCTTGGAAGAGGTTGGTCAATATGATCAGGCCATCTGTGTTTGCTAATTGGTGCTTATCCAAGATAGACTCCTATACTCCCACAGACCAGGATATAGGGGTGCTATCTTTCTTGACTATATTTCAAAGAGACAGCTCTCAGGTCCTTGAGAAAGACAGTCCTGAGTTGTAAAACTGACAGGAGTCTGAGAGATTTATATCAAAGGGGCAAAGATAGAACTTACAATTGCTAGTGTTCTAAAATAAATGATCTAAGGAAAGGGAGGTCAGAGGCCTATAGTCAAGAAGAAACCTGTCTAAAGTTTAGTCAAGCTAAGGAGAATGTTAAAGCCTGTCTTTGGCAATTTATCAATGGAGAAATCATTAGTGATTTTGGCAAGAGCTGTTTTGGAGCTCAAGGCAAAGGACTAATGTGAGTTGGTTCAAGAGAAAAGGAAAAAAGAGAAAGAAAAGATAGAATATGGACATCTTTTAAGGAATTTTGCTATAAAGGAAGTAGACTGATAACCTGATACCTGGAGGGTGAAGTGGCAACCAAGAGAAGGTGTTTTCGAGGAGAGAAATAACTGCATGTTTATATGCAAATAAAACTGATCCGGGAGAGAGTGAAATATTAATCATGCCTACAAGAAAGTGGAGAAATGCTGGAGGATGTTCTTGAGTAGTCAAAAGAAATAGTTATAATGTACAATTTAAAGAGTTGACGTTAGTAGCACTAACTGTTAATTATATTAACAGGAAGAAGGGTAGAGTCTTTTAGATACAGGGGCAGGAAAAGAGGGAAGATGTATTGGTGGTAATCTGTGAATGTCACTTCTGTTTGCTATAAGAGAAAGTTTGGTTTTCCATTAAGCATAAAAATGGAGAATAAACTAATAAAAGATTCAGATGTGAAGAGAAGACATGATATAGTTAGCTGCCCATGAACAATAAAATCATGAATGGACTGGAAAACATGAATTGCCAGGCCACCCTCAGGGTTAACTAAAAATCAGTGCCCATAAATTTAAACTGAGGCCTGAGCATCATTGTATGCTTTCTCCAAATTAAATTTTATTTTTAAAGGTGCAATTGAACAGTCTGTGGAGAATTAGGTTTGACCGGGTTGGGAGGTTTGCCATGTGAGCATGCTAAAAGTAGAAACTCTGAAGATTACATATTCATGCCTACAGCTGTCCCTTAGTATCCACAGGGGATTGGTTGCAAGACCCCAAAGATATGAAAATCCGTGGATGCCCAAGTCCTTTATATAAAATGGAGTAGTATTTACATGTAACCTATGCACAGCCTCCTATATACTTTATTGTATATTACTTTTAATACCTAGTACAATGTAAATGCTATGTAAATACAGTCATGAGCAGCAAAAACAAGTCTCTCAATGGCAGATCACGTATATGAAAATGGTCCATATGATTATAATGGAGCGGAAAAATTCATATTGCCTAGTGACTTCATGACCCTCATAACAACATAGCACAATGCATAAATTATGTGTTTGTAGTAAAGACAGTATAAACAAATCTACTGGTATCCAAGTGATATAAAAGTATAACAACATAATTATGTATAGTACATAGTACTTGATAATGATAATAACTGTGTTACTGTTTTATGTATTTACCATGCTATACTTTTAATTGCTATTTTCAAATGTATTTCTTCTTTATACAAAAAGAAGTTAACTGCAAAACAGCCTCAAGCAGGTCCTTCATGAGGTATTCCAGAAGATATCATTATCAAAAGAGATGACAACCCCATGCATGTTAATATCCCTTAAGATCTTATAATGAGACAATATGGAGGTGAAAGACAGTGATATAGATAATCCTGACTCTGTGTAAGCCTAGGCTAGTGCGTGTATTTGAGTCTTTATCTTCAACAAAAAAAGTTTTAAGAGTTTTAAAAAATGAAAAAATGTTTAAAGTAGGAAAATGCTTATGTAATAGGAATATAAAGAAAAAATATTTTTGTACCACTGAACAATGTGTTTGTATTTAAGGTAAGTATTATTACAAATAAGCTCATGATAAGATAGTAAGTAACTCAGATATAAATCAAGTATGGGGTTTCAGAAGCTAGGCTCCTAATCACTTCATTGCAGATGTCTATGAATTCAATAGCCTGCCTGCAGCTATTCAGCATAAAATGTAGATGGATTTTAATTAACAAATTAGTTAGAAAAACATACACCCATGAAGCAAAGACTGAGGAAAACAGACTGGTGTCATTATATTATTTTACAATGTTTATAGATTAGAAATTAACCCATAGAATATAGAATAAGAGTTGTCAGAATTGATTTTAAAGGATGGATAGTATATGAAGACAAGGAAGGAAAGCACCCCAGATGGTGGGATGGCAGTAAGCCTGGGAAATGGACTTGAACCTTGTACACTGAGGAAGAGAGTAACAGATAAGGCAGGGATAAGGTAAGATAGAGTTTGGATGGGGTCAGTGGAAAGTAAATCTTGGAGAGGTTAGCAATGGTAATAAATTTGTGGAGTGGGGGTTTTGCAGGAGATTCCTTAAGAAGTATTCAACAGAGTTTACTAAGCTTGATTGGTTGGTACTGTGAATCCATTCTGATGAGTCTCATAAGAGCAAACCACACTTGATCCCACGGGTCATGGAGGAGCCAGCAGCCATGGGAATGTATGGAGAGGAGGGGCTGTGGTCACGTTATATTCATCTTTTTCCCTTCCACTTCCTTAGCCCATTTTCTTTACCAACACCGAGTAGATGTTTAATAAATGTTAAATAGAAGAATGAATAAGTATTAATGGGATTTGATTATTAACTGAATAAGGTAATAAAGAACATTTTTGCCTGTTCCTTAAGCACTTATTTCCTTCTTTTATCAAATTTTTAAATTTATAATTGTATACGGCTATGGGGTACAAAGTGATGTTTCAACACATGAACACATAGTATAATAATCAAACCAGGGTAATTACCATAGCCATCATTCAATGAGTAATGTCTGTATTTTAAATTTTTTCACAGACCTAGAAATTATTAATGTTAATGACAAAATGAAAATATTGACAAGGGAAAGCTGTTTCGGAAGAATAAAAGTTTCACAGCGCCAGGATAAGTATATAAACTGTGCTTATCAGCAATTCACTCACATACGTCAAAATTGCTCATTAGTTGAGTAAGAGAAGTCACCATCTAGCAACTAAAATTGGTAAAAAAAATAAATAAAAAATGATTTCTAGTCACAAATTTATTGTGCAGTGCCAGAAGAATGAAGAGAGGTATATCTTTCTCTTTTCTTTTATCCTTGTCCCTGGGTGGGAAACCTGAGAGCAACACAATAATAACAGAAACTGTGCTTATACATATCTCCCTCCTCCTGAAATAGGGTTGTTCAGTGAGATGCAAACCTGGTGTGTAATTATGTATTTACAAGGCATACATAATAACAGCTTGATGGTAAACACTAAGGAAGTAAAATGAAAAATTAAAAAAATACTGAGTAGTGAATGTAAAGAAGCCAGAAATACTCTGCTGTTCAGTGTACCATGCACAGTCCTTTATGAATAAATTTCATGTGTGCAAATGAAGAGAAGTTAATTTGACAGCTAGCAATATCAAGTAGATAAATTACCCTTTAGAAAACGATTATGAATTTAGATATTTTTTCTCCCAATTTTCTCAAGCTTTGGTGGGTGAAATTGTTAGACTCGGGTTTTTCTCACTTCTAAAAATAGAATTGTAGTGATTTGTGGTTACTGAGGTGGTTTGAACTGTGTCAGCTTGCTTAATCTGAAATCTGTTGCCCCAGAATTCCCTACAGGGTTCTGCATCAGAGCAATGTGTATACAATTTAAAAAACAGACGTAAGGCAGCAGCCACTAATCCCTGAAGTAGTTATATTTACATGCAATAACAGAAAGGAGCAAAGATGCCACAGGTTCTAACTTGTCTTCCTTCTCCCTAGCTCCAAATCCAGTTTTTTTTCCCAACTGCCAGACTCACCAGCAGTGGCCCCAGCTCCATTTACAGACTATGAGTTGTGGACTTTCAGAAGCAGCTGAAGTAAAGAAATTCCCACTGATTATTTTACTTTATTAAAATATAATTTAAAAAAATGTTTGTTGTTTCAATAGCTTTGGGGATACAAGTGATTTTTGGTTACATGGATAAATTAGATAGTGGTGAATTCTGAAATTTTTGTGCACCTGTCACACAAGTAGTGTACATTGTAGATAATATGTAGTTTTTTTATACCTACCCGCCCCCCCATTCTAACCTGTCCCTTCTGAGTTTCTAAAGTTCGTTATATCACTCTATGTACCCATAGCTTAGTTCTCACTTATAAGTGAGAATGTAGTTTTTGATTTTCCATTCCTGAGTCACTTCACTTAGAGTAATAGCCTCCAGCTCCATCTGAAAAAGACATTATTTTGTTTCTTTTTATGGCTAAGTAGTATTCCATGGAGTATATATACTTATGTGTACCATATTTTCTTTATCCTCTTGTTGGTCGACAGACACTTAGGTTGGTTCCATACCTTTGCAATTGTGAATGGTGCTGCTATAAACATATGGGTTTGTGAGTTTCTTTTTCATATAATGACTTTTTTCCTTTGAGTAGATACTCAGTAGTGGGGTTGCTAGATCAAATAGTATTTCTACTTTTAGTTCTTTAAGTGATCTCCATAATGTTTTCCATAGAGGTTGTACTAATTTACATTCCCACCCAGTGGTGTGAAAGTGTTCCCTTTTAACCACATCCACATTAATATCTATTGGGTTTTGATTTTTTAATAATGACTATTCTTGTAGAAGTAATGTGGTATTTCACTGTGGTTTTAATTTGCATCTCCCTGATTAATAGTGATATTGAGTATTTTTTATATGTTTTTTGGCCATTTGTATATCTTCTTTTGATAAATGTCTATTCATGACCTGTGCCCACTTTTGATGGAATTATTTCTTTTCCTCTTGCTGATTTGTTTGAGTTGCTTGTAGATTCTGAGTACTAGTTCTTCTTGGATGTGTAGTTTGCAAATATTTTCTCCTATTCTTTGGGTTAACTGTTTACTCTGCTGATTATTTCGTTGGCTCTGCAGAAGCTTTTTAGTTTAATTGGGTCTCATTTATTTTCGTTTTTGTTGCATTTGCTTTTGGGGTCTTAGTCATGAATTCTTTGCCTAGGTCAATGTCTACAAGAGTTTTTTCAATATTTCTTCTAGAATTTTTGTGGTTTCAAGCTTTATATTTAAGGCTTTGATCCATCTTGAGTTGACTTTTGTATAAGTAAGAGACAATGATTCAGCTTCATTCTTCTGTATTTGGCTTGCCAGTTTTCCCCGGACCATTTATTAGTTAGGGTGTCCACTTCTCAAGTTATGTTTTTGAATTGTTTGTTGAAGATCAGTTGGCTGTACAAATTCAGCTTTATTTCTGGGTTCTCTTTCTGTTCCATTGGCCTATGTGTCTATTTTTATGCCAGTATGATGCTGTTTTGGTAACTATGGCCTTGTAGTATAATTTGAAGATTGGTAATGTGATGCCTCCAGATTTGTTCTTTTTGCTTAGGATTGCTTTGACTATTCCAGCTCTTTTCTGGTTTCATATGAATTTTAGGATTGTTTTATTTCTAATTCTGTGAAAAATGATGTTGATATTTTGCTAGTAGTTGCATTGAATCTGTAGATTGCTTTGGGCAGTATGGTTGTTTTCACAATATTAATTCTTCCAATCCAAGATCATGGGATGTGTTTTCATTTGTTTGTGTCATCTATGATTTCTTTCAGCAGTGTTTTATAGTTCTCTTTGTAGAGATCTTTCTTCCCCTTGGTTAAGTATATTCCTAGGTATTGTTATTATTATTATTATTATTATTTGCATATTTGCAGCTGTTGTAAAAGAGACTGAGTTCTTGATTTGATTCTCAGCTTGGTCACTGTCGATGTATGGCAGTGCTACTGATTTGGGTACATTGATTTTGTAACCTGAGACTTTAATTCAATTGGCGGAGTCCTTAGGATTTTCTAATTATACAATCATATTATGTGCAAACAGTGATAGTTTGACTTTCTCTTTTCCAATTTGGGTGCCCTTTCTTTCTTTCTCTTGTCTAATTTCTCTGGCTAGGACTTCCAAAACTGTGTTGAATAGGAGTGGTGAAACTGGGCATCCTTGTTTTGTCCCTGTTTTCAGGGGGAACACTTTCAACTTTTTTGCATTCAGTATGCTATTGGCTGTGGGTTAGTCATAAAAGGCTTTTATTATGTGGATATAAGTCCCTTCTATGCATGGTTTGTTGAGAGTTTTTATCATAAAGGGATGCTGGATTCTGTTGAATGCTTTTTCTCAATCTATTGAAATGATTATATGGTTTTTGTTCTTAATTCTCTTATTTGATGTATCACATTTATTGACTTATGTACATATGTTAAATCATCCCTGAATCCCTGGGATGAAACCCAGTTGATCATAGTGTATAATCTTTTTGATGTGCTGTTGGATTCTATTTGTTGATGTATATTGCCAATGTTTCGTTGAGGACAACTGCATCTATATTCATCAGGGATATTGTTCTGTAGTTACCTTTTATGTTATGTCCTTTCCTGGTTTTGATATCAGGACAAAACTGGCTTCATAGAATGATTTAGGGAGGATTCTCTCTAAATCTTTTGGGATAGTTTCAATAGGATTGTTATCAACTCTGCTTTGATCATCTGGTAGAATTCAGCTATGAATCCATCTGATCCTGGGTTTTTTGTTGCCAATTTTTTAAATTACTGATTCAATCTTGTTGCTTGTTATTTGTCTGTTCAGGGTTTCTATTTAATCCTGATTTAATCTAGGAGGGTTGTGTGTTTCCAAGAATTTATTCATTTCCCCTAGGTTTTATGGTTTGTATGCCTAAAGGTATTTGTAGAAGTCTTAAATGATCTTTTGTATTTCTGTGGTGTCAGTTGTAATGCCTATAGTTTCATTTCTAATTGAGCTTATCTGGATCTTCTTTCTTCTTTTCTTGGTCAATCTCACTAAAAGTCTATCAATTTTATTTATCTTTTCAAATAACTGGTCTTTGTTTCATTGATCTTTTGTATTTTTTATGGTTGTTCTGTGTCAGTCTTTGCTATTTCTTTTCTTCTGCCAGCTTTGGGTTTAGTTTGTTTTCATTTCTCTAGTGCCCTGAGATGTGACATTATGTGTTGATTTGTGCTCTTTTAGACTTATCCATGTAGGCATGTAGCACTATAAACTTTCCTCTTAGCAATACTTTTGCCACATCCCAGACATTTTAACAAGTTGTGTCATTATCATTCAATTCAAAGAATTTTTTAATTTCCATCTAGATTTATTTGTTAAACCAGAAATCATTCAAGGGCAGATTATTTAATTTCCATGTATATGTTCAGTTTTGAGTTTGGAGTTGATTTCTAGTTTCATTCCACTGTGGTCTGAAAAGATAATTGACATAATTTTGATTTTTAAAAGTTTATTGAGACTTGTTTTGTGGCCTGTCATATAGGCTGTCTTGAAGAATGTTCCATGTACTGATGAAAAAAAATGTATATTCTGCAGTTCTTGCTTGCTTATGGCCCGGTAAGCATCTAGTGCTTTCCCAAAACCCTCTTATTGCCCCTCCATCTTTCAGGAGGGAACACCACCCTCTTGGATTCTTTCTCGACCTGTAACTTGGAACCCTGGAGCTGGCCCTGTTAATGATGGGGGATCAAAACCAGGTCCCATAGTTACTAGGAGGAGCTGAGGTGGGAGGACCACATGCTTGGGTGGGATGTTCTGTAAATATCTGTTAAGTCCATTTGTTCTGGCCTGTGGTTTAAGTCCATTATTTCTTTGTTGACTTTAGGCCTTGATGATCTGTCTAGTGCTGTTAGTGGTATATTAAGTTCTCCCACTATTATTGTGTTGCTATCTCATTTTTTTTGGTCTAGTAATAATTTTTATAAATCTGGAGCTCTGTTGGGTGCCTATAAATTTAGAAATGTAATATCTTATTGCATTGATCCTTTTATCATTATATAATAACCTCCTTTGTCTTTTTAAATTGCTGTTGCTTTGAAGTTTGCTTTATCTGATATAGGAATAGCTATTCCTGCTTGCTTTTGGTTTCCATTTGCATGGAATATCTTTTTCCACCCCTTTACCGTGAGTTTATATGAATCTTTCCATGTTAAGTGAGTCTCTTGAAGACCACAGATATTTGATTTGTGATTTTTTTTTTTATCCTTTCTGCCGTTCTGTATCTTTTAAGTGGAGCATTTAGGCCAGTTACATTTAATGATAATATTGAGATATGAGACACTATTCTCTTTCATCATGGTAATCGTTATCCACATAGTTTGTTGTTGTTGTTGCTGTGTTATTGTTTTATAGGCCCTGTGAGTTTTAGGCTTTCAAGACATTCTATTTTGGTGCATATCAAGTTTTTGTTTCAAGGTTTAGAACTCCTTTTAACAGTTCTTGTAGTACATATTTAGTAGTGACACAAACTCTCAGCATCTATTTGTCTGAAAATAGCTTCGTTTCCCCTTTATTTATGAAATTTAATTTTGCTCCTGGAAACAAAGTTCCTGGTTGGTAGTTATTCTGTTTAAGGAGGCTGAAGATAGGACCACAATCCCTTCTGTCTTAAAAGATTTCTGCTGAGAATCTGCTGTCAGTCTGATAGGGTTTTTATAGGTTACCTGATGCTTTTGTCTTTCTGCTGTTAGAATTATTTCCTTCACATTGACTTTAGATAGCTTTGTGACAATATCCTGTAGTGAAGATCTTTTTGCAATGAATTTCCCAGGAGTTCTTTGAGCCCTTTGGATTTGGATGTCTACATCTCATCCCAGGCAAGGGACGTTTTCCTCGATTCTTTCCTCATGTAAGTTTTCCAGATTTACTGTTTTCTATTCTTTTTCAGGAACATCAGTGATTCCTAGTGTTCTCCATTTTACATAATCCCATGTCACTTGGAGACTTTGCTTGTTTCTTTTGATTCATTTTTCTTCATTTTTTGTCTGATTGGGTTAATTCAAAAACTTGTTTTCAAGCTCTGAAATTCTTTCTTCTACTTTTTCTAGTCTATTGTTAATACTTTCCACTGCATTTTGTAATTCCCTAAACATGCCTCCCATTTCTAGAAGCTCTGATTGATTTTTCTTTATGATATCTATCTCTCTAGGAAACTTTTTATTCATATCCTGAACTGCTTTTTAATTTCATTATGATGGTTTTTCACCTTTCTCTCATATTTCTTCGAGTAGCTTGATACTCAACCTCCTGAATTCTTTATCTAGTATTTCAAATATTTTATCGTGATTTACATACATTGCTGCAGAGCTAGTGCGATCTTTTGGAGGTGTTATAGAACCCTTTTTTGTCATATTACAAAAGTTACTTTTCAGGATCCTTCTCAATTGAATAGACTAATTTCTCTTATAATTATTCTTGATGTTTGATTTGACTTTTTTAATTTCTTTTTTCCCCTAATAATGTGAGAGCAAGCTTACTGTCACCTATGGGGCTGGAATGTTAGAAGTCTCCTGGAGTTTATCTCATTCCCCCATGGCATGCACTCCTTTATTTATTAATTTTTCCCCAGTATTTTATTTAGTGATTTGATGGTTCAATCTTCAAGACAGGGGAGGTGTCCCTGAATAGGAACCAACTGTGCCTAAAGCAAGTGGGTAAATGCAATACTCAGTGGTGGACAGAGGTCCCAGCCTTGACAGAAGTGGCTGGAGGAGCTCTGCATGAGTCACACTGAGGTCGTATCAGGAGAAAGGGTTGGAGCCACCTCAGTTCCTGTAACAGGTCAGTAGGAAAACTATTGACCCCTCAGATACAATCCTGTCTCAGCACTCTGGCTATTCAGGTTAGACAAGCACCTCTTTTCATTGTAGAAATGTGGATGTTCCAAGTAGAGGGGAATTGTGACTCTGTCTCTCATGCAATCCTGATCCTGGAGGGTGCTCCTCCAGTGGGGATGCAGTACCCTGACATGTTCAGAAAGACTATCTGGAACATGTCAGGGTACATGCAGAGCTCCTACAATAGAAGCCCCAACTGTGTCTGCATTGGTGGGTAAGGGGGGAAAGATGTCCTCTACTCTAAGACCCTTCATGTGCACTAGGGATATCAGACTATTCAGTTAGAGCTGCAGACGTTCCCTGCTGATCCAAGCACTGCAACTGTACCCCTGCTGAAAGCAACTTCCCACCAGTGCAAAGATCTAGTGCTCAAATTCTGCTGTCCAGATTCCTTTGTCCCACAGAGTATTCCTTTGATGTGCTATACTCCCCCTTCCCTAGGAGTAGGAGTCCCTGGGATCCAGACTACTGTCAGTGTTGTTGCTCCTCTGGGTCTAGCTGCCCAGTGAAGTTACCACACTCAAGGCTGGTGCTGGGGAATGTCTGCAAGGAATCCAGTGATGTGACCTGTCCTCAATTCTCCCAGCAGTGAGTAGCAGTATCAGCTCTAATGAGGGTGGCAATGGAGTGACATAGAGTCTGTGAGATTTTTTAGTTATAGATAGCCTTAGTTTGTTGGCTTTCTTGAATGCTGGTTATAGTAGTAGTGAACTAGTCATGTGGAAAGACTCAGGACCTCCTAGTTAGCCAGGGTGGTGCAGACAGTGGTGATAGCTGAGGTTGCACAGCCATTTCCTCCTTCCTGGGAGCTGTATTATTCTACTAGGAGATGCTGTAATGGACTGTGTTGGTTGGCCTCCAGCCAGGAGGTAGTGCTTGCAAAAGAGTACCATCTGAGGTGGTAGCAGTGGGATTTTTGCTTGCCTTTTGTTGCCCAGGAGGATACTCTGGTTTCTCAGGCAATGGGTGGAGCCATAAAGCTCCCAAAATTTCTGTCCTTTGTTTAAGCTACCAAGGTGGGTGGGTGTCGAGGCAAAGCCAGATGGGGGCTGGGTCAAGCAGGTTTGCACTCTGACTCTCAGCATGCAGGGCAAGCAGCATCCCTGTGGGTGTCAGCAAATGGGGGTAGTTCTCAGGCCACTGGGTTGATGATCCAGAGGGAAGTGCTGCCAGCTCTGCTGCACAAAAGACTTCACATGGGGATTGTGGGGTAGCAGTCAGCAGTAAGATCCACACAAATCTCATGCATGTGGTGAGGCATATCCTGTTCCTGCAGTGTTCTACTAGTGGCAGCAAGCTAAGTTCCTGGCAGCCTGCACTTAGAACTCCCAACTGACCCAGGTGGTAAGCTTTCCATCAGAGATAGCAATCTCGGCTTTCAGTGACGTCACACACCTCCCCATCCACCCACAAAGCTGGGAGCTTGCTCCTACACCTGCATTCCTGGATGCTGCACTCCCCCAACCCACCTTCTTAACCTTCCTTCCCCTATCCACCCCTTCCATCCATCCCTGGCCAAGGGAGTTCATTCCCACCTGAGGTTATATCCTAAAACCCAGCTGGGGGCTTCTTTCAACCTGTGACCACTGCTTGAATTATTTTTTGGCTGATCTCCACAGGGTTCCCTGTGAGGAACAATAAGGAATGGTTTCCCTTGGTCTGCACTGTTGATTGGGAGTGCACACAAGGGTTTTCCCACCGCTGCTCCTACTGTTATGTTCCATGACCCTCCCCAAGTTGGTGCCTGCTCTGGGTAGAGTTAAGATCTTCCCGTGTGGCCTGGACTTTCAAGTTCCCAGTTGGGGTGTGTATCCTGGAGACAGTCTCTTCCCCTCTCACACTTGGGACTCAGAGCCCTTCATCTAACTCATGGTGTAGGCTGCAGGCTGATACTTCCCTTACAGGGTCTGTGGATTCTTTCAGTTTTCCTCTTCAGTTCCCGTGTCACTTCTTGAAAAAAAGTTCACAGCATGAATCTCTACACACTATTTTGTCCTTCCAAGTCGGTAAGATAGGCTAGAAAACCCTCTAATCCACCATCTTGGGGGGGAAGAAAAGAAAAAATCTAAAATATAATTTAATAAACTAATATGCATACATTTTAAGTGTAATTCAATGAGTTTTGCCAATATACACCCATTTGTATGCATGCATATTCCTACCTTTCCAAAAGAGATATTAATTTGACAACATTTCTACCACCCAGAAAGCTCCTTTCTCCCTTTATCAAGAATGTCTCTTGCCCCTATGCCCAGAAAACCACTGATCTGACTTATATTTCTCTAAATTCATTTTTCCTATTCTAGAACTTTATATAAGTGCCATCATATATTAAGTATTGTTTTGTGGTTGGCTTCTATTGCTCAAAATGTGTTTGAGATGTGTCTGTGTTGTATTCATCAGTATTTCATTCCTTTTTTTTTTTTCACTTTGAGTAGTATTCCATCATATGAATATGCCACAATTTGTTTACAATTTGTTTATTCATTCATCTATCTATAGGCATTTGGCTTTTTCTAGTTTTCAGATTTACAAATAAACAATTCTAAACATTTCTATGTATGTCTATATGTGACATGTTTTCACACATTTAGGTAAAAACAGAAGAGTGGAACTAATAGGTCATATATAGAGAATGGATATTTAAATATCCACTCAAATATAGAGAGAGCATATTTAAACTAAACACAGCCAATTTTTTTTTCTAAAGTGGTTGTACTATTTTATACTCCCACCAGCAATGTGTGAGAGTGCCAATTACTTCACTTCCACTGCACCACATGATACTAAATCTTTTTAGTATTAGCCATAACAGATGGTCTGAAATCATACTTCATGTTGGCTTTAATTTATATTTCCTTAATGACTAATAGTATTTTCATATACTTGTTAACCATTAGTATCTTCTTTTTTGAAAAGTCTATTCTAATTTTTTGGTCTTTCTAATTTTTTAAAATTAAGAATTCATTTTACATTTTGGATTTTTTTCAGACTTATGTACTATAAATATTTACTCCTAGCATGTGGCTTACCCTTTATTTTCTTAATAATATCTTTTGAAAAGTTTTAAATTTTGGCAAAATTCAATTTATCTTGTTTCATTATTTTATGGCTAGTGCTTTTTATGTCCTGTCTGAAAAGACCTTTGCCTAATGTAAAATTCTAAGGTTTCTTCCTATTTTCTTTCTAGAAGTTCTATCTTTTTTGATTTTTATATTTAGGCCTATGACCAGTTTCAAATTATATATATATATATATATATATATGATATGATATAATATGAGTTATGCTGGAGGTTTATTTTCTGGATAAATAATCTGTTCTTCCAGTACTATTTGTTAAAGAGGCTTTTTACAAAAACTTTGCTAGAATTTTGACTGGGATTATGATGCATCTATGGATCTATTCAGGGAAAAATGACATCTTAAAAATACTAAGTCTCCCAATCCATAAAAATGATATAGCTCTCCATTTATTTAGAAATTCTCCAATTTCCCTCAGCAACATTTTGTACTTTTCACTGTAGACATCTGCATGTCTTTTGGTAAGTTTACTTCTCTGACAATTTTATGTTTTTCAATGCTAGATTTTCAGAGAGTTTGTAGAAGGATTTTGTTTTTATGTTTTTTGTCTTTCAGATTCCTTAGAATTGCAAATAAAGTCAATTTTGCTTCTTCCTTTCAATATCTATGCCTATTCTGTCACTTTCTTGCTTTATTAGACTGGCTAGGATTTCTACTATGATGTGGAATAAAAGTGGTAAAAGTAGACAACCTTGCCAGAAAAATATTGGTCTTAAGGAAAAAAATGCTTATTATTTCACAGTTAATATGATTTTTGTGATAAGAATTTTTATAGATTTCCTCTATAAAATTTCCTTAGAAATAGAAAGAGTTTCCTTCTATTCCTAGTTTGGGGAGTGTTTATCATGTATGGGTGTTGAATTTTGTCAAATTCTTCTGCATCCATTGATATGATCAATTTTTTTTTATCAATGCATCAATAGTTTTCAAATTTTCAAGCCATCTGTATTCCTGGGATAAACTTCACTTGATCATAATGTATTGACATTTTTATATAATTCTAGATTTTGTTTTCTAATGCTTGTTGAGGACTTTGTGGTCAGGAGGAATATTGATCTGTAATTGTATTTTTTATAATGTTTTTGTTAGGCTTGGTGTCAGGGTTGTGGTGATTTCATAAAACCAGTTTACTTGGTGTCCTCTATTTTCTGAAAGACATTTTGCCAGATTAGGATTGTTTCCTTGAATGTTTTAGAGCATCATCAGAGAAGCTATTTACAACTGAAGTATTTTCATAAAGACTTTTGATTGAAAATTAAGTTTCTTTAAGCAATATCGAACTCTTCTCATTTTTATATTTCTTCCTGAGGCACTTTTAGTAAATTGTATTTTTGAAGGATTTGTCCATTCCATTTATTTTCTAATTTATTGGCTTAGAGTTCCTAAAATAATCCTTTAGTTTATAGAATCTAAAGAGATATCTCTTTAATCCTTAATTTAACTAATTTTGTTATTTTTCTCTCTTTTCTCTTTAACCTTTTTTACAAAATCAATATTATCAATTTTTTGAACCTATCTTTTACCTTAAATTTTCTCTACTGTTTGTCTATTTTATATATCCATTGATTTCTTCTAATACATAATTTTTTTCTTATACTTTGAGTTTAAGCTTCTTTTCTCCTTTAGTTTGTGAAAGTGGAAATTTAAATAATGTAAATTGTCTTTCTTCTATAATATCAGTGATATGGTTGGATTTGTGTCCCCACCCAAATCTCATGTTCAATTGAAATCCCTAGTGTTAGAGGTGGGGCCTGATAGGAGGTGATTGGATCATAATGACAGAAATCTCATGGTTTCTCTTATTATGAATGATTTAGCACCATCCCCCTTGGTACTGATTAGTGAATGAGTCTCATAAGATCTGGTTGTTTAAAAGTATGTAGCACCTCCTCCCACCTCTTGCTCTGGCCATGTGAAGTGCTGGCTTCCTCTTTACCTTCTGCCATGATTCTAAGTTTCCTGAGGCCTCCCCAGAAGCCAAGAAGATGCCAGAATCATGCTGTACAGCCTGTGGAACTGTGAACCAAAAGAATCTCCTTTTTTATAAATAGCTCAGTCTCAGATATTTCTGCATAGCAGTACAAGAACAGATTAATACAATAGGCATTTAAAAAGTTAAATTATCCCCTAGGACCTACTGTGATGGTTAATTTTCTGTGTCAGTTTCACTGAGCTAAGGGATATCCAAGCAGCTAGTAAAACATTCTTTCTGCATGTGTCTGTGAAGATGTTTCCAGAAGAGATTAGTATTTGAATCAGTAAACTGAGTAAAGAAGATCTTCCCTCTCCAACGAAGGTGAGCATCATCCAATTCCTTGAGGGCCATGATAGCACAAAAAAGTAGAGGAAGGGTGGCTTTCTTTCTCTTCTGGAGAGGAGACATTTTTCTCTTTCTTTTGGACATCAGAATTCCTGGTTCTCAGGTCTTTGGACTTCAGGACTAACGTCAGCAGCCACCTTCACCCCCATACCCATGTACCCTAAGTTCTCAGGCCTTTGGACTTGAACTGAATTCCACCATCATCAATTTTTTGGTTCTCTAGCTTGTAAACTGCAGGTGGTGGGACTTTTTAGTTCATAATCACATGAGCCAATTCACACACACACATACACACACACACACACACACACACACACACACACACACACACAGCCAATAGGAAATATGGACATATTTAGAGGAAACAGAGCCAATAGGAAATATGTACATATTTCCTATTGGCTCTGCTTATCTGGAGAACCCTAATACACCTATATTAGCCATGTTACAAATTTTGATATAATGTCATTTTAATTGAGAAATTTAAAAGAATTGAGAAAATATTTCTTTTAATACTACTTGTTTGACCCATGAGTTGCTTAAAATTATACTATTTAATTTCCAAATTTGGGGGCATTTCTATATAACTTTTTTTAAATTTTTAAATTCAATTACATTGTGGTCAGAGAATGACTTGGAGAACTCAGTGTTTTAATTTTACTAAGACTTTTTAAGGTCAAGTATATAGTGTATCTTGATAAGTGTTCAATATGCACTTCAAAAGCATTATAATCTTAAGTTATTGGATATATTATTTCATAAATATAAATTTAGGCAATTTGAGCAATTTGGTGATAATGTTCTCCAGATCTTTTATGTTATTACTATTTTTGTCTCTGTTTTATCAAGTGCTGAAAGAAGGATGTTAAACAAATTACCTATTTATCCTATTTATTCTGTCAATTTTTGCTTCATGTATTTTGAAGACTGTCGTATAGATTTATGACTGCTGTCTCCCTGAAGAATTGACCCTTGTGTTGAATACTACATTGTCTGAATCAAACAGAGCCATAGGAGCTATATCTTATGTTACTATATGCATGCCATGTCTTTTCTTCAGCCTTTTATTTTTAACCTACCTAGATCACTTTATGTAGTATACTTTTCATGCATATAGTATTTAGTTGGGTCTTGTTGTTCATCCAGTATGACAATCATTGTCTTTTAATGGGAATGTTCACATCAAGTAAATATAATTATTGTTGTAGTTGCATTTAAGTCTACCACTCTAAAATTTGTTTTTCAATGTCCCCAAGTTATCTACTTGCAATGGCTTTTTTTCTGTCTACTTTTGGTTATCAAATACATTTAGCATCAAATTTTATTACCTCTAATGGTGTTTTACCCATATGTATAGTATTTAATTTCCTCTATATGAAACTATACACATGCTTTACTAATCAAAATCTCTTAGTGTTGTTGCTTTGACACATTACTATTCCCACTTTACAAATAAAAACCTCTTATACAATATAATTCCATATACTTGTCTCCACTTATCCTTTGGAATATTGTTAACATTATTTACTTTTATATATATTATAAATTCCTCTATACACTATAGTATTTCACATGTTTAGCACATTTATAATTTCTAGTGCTTTTTATTTCCATAGATCTGAAACCTGGTAGATGTCATTTCAATTCAGTGAATAAATAACTTCCTCTTACTTTTTCTGTAGTGCAGGTTTCTGAAATTGAATTCTTTCTGCAGTCATTTGTGTAAAAATGCTTTCATTTTTCCTCAGTTTTGACTGACATCTTTGCTGGATATAAAAACCTAAATTGACAGGTAATTTTTAACATTTTAAATAAATTTGTCCAATTATCTTATCCTTTCATTGTTTTGATGTGAAGTCAGCTATCATTTGTAACCTTGTTCAACTGTATATAATTCTGACTATTTGGAAGATTTTCTCTTTATCTTTGATTCTTAGCAATCTTACCATTAATGGCAAAAACCACAATTACTTTTGCACCAACCTAATACACTATACCTAATTGTGTCTATTTTGCTTAGGGTTTGTTGAGCACATTGGGCCTACAAGTTGATGCTTTTTTTTTTTTCTCATCAAATTTGGGGAAATTTATGCTATTACTTCTTTAAATTTTTTCTCATGTTTTAGGATTTTAATTATCCATGTGCTAGAGTGCTAGACTTTCTATATGTCACTCAGGGAACACATGCAGCACTGTTCATTTTTCATAAACCTTTTTTCTCTGTGTTCTTCTGGTTAGATAATTTTCATTGATCTGTCTTCAAATCAGCTTATCTTTCTTCTGGCATCTGAGTTTCTAAAAGAAATACATCTCTGATAGCTACAAGATCAAAATTTCTGAAAAAAATAAACAAACCAAATGGTGTATCTATGGATGTTAGAACATTTATTTATGTACAATCGTAGGATAAAATTTTTCCAAAGTACAATCTGAGAAGTAATCACCTGGGTTTTGGAAAATTACCTTGACCTCAATACGAATGTCCTCTTTCTCAATTATTATGTTGTTCTAATTCTTTTATATGCATAATTATTACCTTAACTGCATAAAGCTATAAAATAGAATTATTAATTTATGTTTACTTATTAAAATTTTCAAGACATTTCTTTACCTATCTATTATAGTTGGCCCTCTATATCTGTGTATTCTGAATCCACAAGTTTAATCAGCTGTAAATTGAAAATATTCAGGACAAAGGAAAACGATAAAAAATAATGATTAAAAAAATTTTCCCTAGGGACAAAATGGCCAACTGGACAGAGCCAGGAAGCATTTCTCCCAATGAGAGAGACAAAAATTATCAAGTAAAGCAATAAATTTCAAACAGATCTCCGGAGAGAAAACACTGAGCATCAGTAGAGAGTCGACATGGGCACTGGGGCTGAAGAGGAAGAAAGCCGGGAGCCCTGCATGGGATTGCTGAGCACCAAGAATAGTTCCTGTTCCTGAACAGCTCCTAAAGTAGGGGCACGTGAAATAACTGCAGGACAACCCACTGCCACCATGGACCTCTGAGATTCTAGCTACAAGAGATCCCACGACCCTCACAGATACTTGAATTGGCAGGTGAATCTGCCCAGGGAGTAGGCAGAGAAAGAGCTCCAGCCTGCACAGAGCCCGAGCTTTCTGTGCTGGGCAGCTGCAGCAAAGCATGGCCATACACAACAATCTGCCAAGGCTCTTTATCTTTCTTCAAGTAGCTCTAACCCCAGCTGAACTCCAGGCCAAGAGACAGCAAGGCCATTGTTCCCAGAGGATTGGAGCATGTATCATCTGCAGGCCCTTTGGCCCAACAGCCCTCCCAAGGCTCCTGCCTTAATAGTCCCACAAGAGTGCACACATGGTACAGGTTTCCTTTGCCAGCAGCACAGGAGCACCTTGGCTCCCCCAGCACAGCCAATGCCTGAGCCTAAGGGGTCAGAGGAAAATGTCATGGACCTGCTCCCAATGTCCCAAGGTCACATCATACCACTCAGGAGTGCAGAGCTGATATGTGTGGCTGGTGCTTGAGCTAGGGAGGAGCCCCCATGCTCCGAGCATTGTTTATCTCAGTAGATTCAGGAAAAGTTTTCACTACAATCAAACATTACTTCATGATAAAAATTCTCAACAGATGAGGCATGAAAAGAACATATTTCAAAATAACAAAATCCATCTATGACAAACCCACAGCCAATATTATGCTGAGTAATCAAAAGCTGGAACCACTACCCTTGAGAACTGGAAAAAGGATGCCCACTCTCATCATTCCTACTAAAAGTCCTAGCTAAAGCAATTAGGCAAGAGGAAGAAATAAAAAGCAACCAAAATCGGAAAAGAAGAACTCAAACTCTTCCTTGGCAATATGACTGTATACCTTGAAAACCCTAAAGACTCTGCCAAAAGGCTTCCAGTACTGATAAATGACTTAACTAAAGCTTCAAGATATAAAATAAATGTACAAATATAAGTAGCATTTCTATAAAACAATAATGTCCAGGCTGAGAGTCAAATCAACAATGCAATCCCATTTACAATAGACACACTAAAAATGGAATATTTAGAAATATAGCTAAACAAGGAGATGAAAGATTTCTACAAGGAGAACTACAAAATACTGTTTAAGAAGTCAAAGACTGCACAAATAAATGGAAAATCATTCCATGCTAAAACGACCATACTGCCCAAAGCAATTTGCAGATTCAGTGCTATTCTTAATGAACTATCAATGTCATTTTTCACAGAATTAGAAAAAAAATTATTCTAAAATTCATATGGAACCAAAAAAAATAGCCCTAAGAGTCAAAGCAATTTTAAACAAAAAGAACAAAGCTAGAGGTATCACACCTGACTTCAAACTATATTACAAGGCTCTACTAACTAAAACACCATGGTATTGTTTTGACACAAAACAGTATGTATACAAAAACAGACACATAAACCAAAGGAACAAAACAGATCACCCAGAAATAAAGCTGTACACCTACAACTATCTAATCATCAACACATTTGAAAAAATAAGCAATGGGAAAAAGAATTCCTATTCAATAAATGGTGCCGGGATTGCAGGCAAGCCATAGGCAGAGGAATGAGACTGAGCTCCAACTGCATACAAAATTTACTCAGGATGGATTAAAGACCTAAAGGTAAAACCTAAAACTATAAAAATCCTAGAAAGTAAACCAAAGAAATACACTTCTCAATATTGGCCTTGGCAAAGAATTTATAACTAAGTCCTCAAAAGCAACTGCAACAAAAACAAAAATTGCTTAGTGAGACCTCATTAAACTAAAGAGCTTCTGCACAGCAAGAGTGCTATCAATAGAGTAACAGACAACCTACAGAATGGTAGAAAATATTTGCAAACTGCATCCAACAAAGTTCTAATATCCAGAATCTGTAAGGAACTTAAACAAATCAAAAAGCAAAAAAATAAATATCACCACTAAAAGTGGACAAAGGACATGATCAGACACTTCTCAAAAGAAGACATGCAACTAGGCAACAAACATGAAAAAGGCTTCACATCACTAATCATCAGAGAAATGCAAATCAAAACCACAAAGAGATAGCATCTCAAACTCGTCAGAATGGCTTTTGCAAAAATGTCAAAAAAATAACATATGTTGGCAAAGCTGAGGAGTAAAGGAGACACTTATACAATGTTGATAGGAATGTAAATTATTCCAGCCACTGTGGAAAGCAGGAGATTCCTCAAAGAACTAAGATTTGAACTACCATTGAACCCGGCAATCCCATTACTGGATATGTAACCAAAAGAAAATAAATCATTCTATCAAAAAGACACATGTACACATATGTTCATTGCTGCTCTATTCACAATAGCAAAAATATGGACACAACCCTGGTACCCATTGACAGTGGAATCAATAAGTAAAATGTGATACCTATATGTCATGGAATATTACACAGTCATAAAAATGGATGAAATTATGTCTTTACAGCAATATAGGTAGAACTGGAGGCTATTATCCTAAGCAAACCAATACAGAAACAGAAAACCAAATACCACATGTTCTCATTTAGAAGTGAAAGCTAAACTTGGGATACATGTGGACATAAAGACAGCAACAACACACACTGGAAACTACTAGATGGGAAAGAGAAAAACTACCTACTGTGTACTATGCCTATGTACTCTGTGGGTGATGGGTTCACTCATACCCCAAACTTCAATATCACAAAATTTGCCTTTGTTACAAATATACATATGTACACCCTGATTCTAAAATAAATGTTGAAAGGAATGAAAATAACAATACAACAATAAAACAATACATATAAACATAAAATAAAAAATACAAACAAAAAATAATACAGTAGAACAATGTTTTATATAGTATTTACATTGTATGATGTACTATAAGTAACCTGGAGATTAAAGTATACAGAAGGATATGCATAGGTTCTTTGCAAATACTACACTATTTTATATAAATGACTTGAGTAGCTGTGGATTTTGGTATCCCTAGGCATCCTAGAACCAATCTCCCATGAACACCAAGGGATGAACACATGCCTTTAATGCCAGTTTGAAAACTTTGAAATTTTTCATGATTATATAAGTCTTTGTTCATAATTAAGTTCTAAGTTTACAGGGTTGATTTTATCCCAATTTAGTCTATTTTAAAATATAAGATTCTAAGTAAAAGAATAACAGGTAAAATTGGAGCCTTTTTCTGCAAAGTTTTTTTTGGGGGTATAGTTCAATGAAATTGAAAAAATGAATGACTCTAATGACTGGGTTACAAATTCTTTTGCAAAACCAGTGATTTCCAGTTCTTTATATTAACAAAATCAAAGGAGGACAATTCTAATCAATTCTGATGGGAGCACAAGAAAAATCAAAGGAACACAATTCTAATCAATTCTGATGGGAGCACAAGAAGACCCATCCTAAAAATGTCAAGTCTTCTTCACCAGCCATCTCCTGTCCTTCCTTATTAAATGTGCCAATATATGAACTGATGAAGGCATTAGGGATGGTAGCCATGCATGAGATCAGCTTTGTGATTTGACCTAGCTACCATCACTGCTAACTGCCCAACCTGCCAACTTATAGGTCAGGCCAATGCTGAGACTCTGAAATGTCACTATATTTGGCAGGAACGGCCAGATATCTTGTCATTGATTTATTACATTAAAACTTCCCATTAGGTAGGATACAGTGTTTCATCCTCATAGGATTACATACATTTTCTTGGCATAGCTTGTCTTCTCTGCCTGCAGTACTTCTGCCAGCACCACTATTTCTGGACTTTTAGTAGTAAAGAAGCTCAGATTTTTTTCCACTCTTACCAATGACAGGTTGAGGGCTGTTCCCAGGGACATTTACTGTTTAACATTTCTGGTTTGCTTTGCTCAGGGGACCAAGCATACTCTTGCAAACAGAGAAAGTCCTCTGGATAAAAGTGGCAGTTATTTGCAATAGGAAGACTTTAATAAGCCTAGAAATGATAAATGCCTAAGAAATGTGGGCAAGACACTAATAGCGTCTATTAGAAATAAATTTCAGTTTTCTAATACATTATTTTTGTGGTAATATGGATTATAAGAATTTGTAAGAATTATTTTTAGGAAGTGAAATGAAAAAACTTAGAGCCATTCATGGTATTGCAAAGGAGATATAATCAAACACTTTAAAACTTATAATTTCTGGAAACTATTATATATCTGGGATAACCCAAATACCAACAAATAAAACTGAATTATAAATAAAAAGAGTTATATTTCTGTGCTAGTTCATCCTGTTGTAAATGGCAGTATCTTCTTTCAAAGCCTAAAAATATTCCATTGAATACATATACCACCATTTCTTTTCAACTTAAATAAAGTATACAGAATATTTACTATTTTATTATACTTACAGCTTATTTTTCATCTAATACTGGGTTGTGGATTTTTTGTTTTGTTTTATTTTGTTTTGTTTTATGTGTTTGGTTGTTTTATCCTGTTTATTTTTGTTTTTCTTTTTCTCTGTTTGGAAGGGACTAGAAATTTGAATACTACCTTCAACTATAAAATGGGGATTTGGGTGATAAATTATTTTATCTCTAATATCTTTTACAGATGTTATATTTTATAAATAGTGAAAAATACATAGTATTAAAAATTATGAATAAACAAAAAGACAAACAGTAGCCACATAATTAGAATAGCTGTATTGTGACATGCTCAGATTAGTTTAAAACTATTAACAAAATATTCATGAAAACATTATTACATGATAGCCTAAAAGTATTCTCCTAAGACTTTTACTTCTTTTTGAAAAATTAATCTGAGAAAAATGAGGAATAAAAAATATCTGTTTAAAAACATGCCAAGCTATTATTAATAAAGAAGAAAGGACAATGATGAAAAACTAAATGTTTCTCCTTAGAAATTAACTTATCCATAATGGAAACTGAGATGAAAGAGAATGATGAGCACTTCATTTTGTCTTCAGTTTTTAGCTCCAAAGACAGTATATCCAAAGATAGCATTCAGCATTTGTTTTCAGCTAATACAAGGAGCTGAATCCACTCTGCTCTCAGTAAATAAAACCATTCAATGGAAAAGCTATTGTCAGAATGAGAGAAAACTGCCAAGTGTAGTGAGAGAGCACACCCAATGATATTAGGACATGTAAGTTCTAGTTCTGGTTCTACCATCTAATAATCTTAGTCCTCCTGGTCTCTTTTCATTATTAATCCAACAGAGATAATAATACCACTTATTGTGAAAAGTTCTTTTAATAGTCAAAAGAGACGATATATGTGAAAAGATCTTGAAAGCTGTAATATGAGTTAGTTGTTGCAATTGTGCATAAGCCTGTGAGTCAGGATTATCTTGTTTCATCCTAGAGAGTATGCAGTCAGTAGGAAAAAAATGGAAATCTGCAGAAATGGCTTTGGTTTGGTTAGTAATTATTTCTCCATTACTAACCAGAATATACAGCAAAGGAATAGTACAATAAGAACACCATGGAACACTATGCAGCCATAAAAAGGATGAGTTCATGTCCTTTGCAGGGACATGGATGAAGCTGGAAACCATCTTTCTCAGCAAACTGACACAAGAATAGAAAACCAAACATTGAATGTTCTCACTCATAAGTGGCTGTTGAACAATGAGAACACATCGACACAGGGAGGATAACATCACATACCCAGGCCTGTGTGGGGGGGGGGGGCTAGGGAAGGGATGGCAGGGGGTGGGGGGATTGCAGAGCAATAGCATTAGGAAAAATACCTAATGTAGATGATGGGGTGATGGATGCAGCAAACCACCATGGCACATGTATAACTATGTAACAAACCTGCATGTT
>CAUYQU010021248.1:0-10724 GCA_963574635.1 Cheracebus regulus
TCTTAACAACCAATAGCAGGCAAGTAATTCCAACCAACAACAAGCCAAGTCCTAGGTCAAGGCTTGTAACTTACCCAATAGCAGTCTTGCTCTCCCACAACCAATCGAGCTGTTTCACTCCCTATAAAACCCCCTGTCTAAAAATAGACTCACTATAAAAACTCCCTGTCTAAAAATAGACTCACTCCCTATAAAACCCCCTGTCTGAGAGGAGTCTGTGCGACTTCTCCAGACCCTCCTGTCCGGACTGCAGAACCTCACCTGGGAGCCTGAATAAATTCCCTTGCATTGGATTATTTTGGTGCTGGCCTCAGTTTCTTCATTTTATCCTCGGAAACAAACCTCACAGTTCCTGTCACTGCTTACACTGGTTCATAGTTCCACTTACACAGAATCACAGTTCATCCCCTCTGGCTACAGCTCTGGAGACATGGTGTGGTTTAGAATAGAGGCTCCTCTTAGAAAATCAACTCTGAACCCCCAAACTCCTTCTGACTATGTTGGGTCTTTAGAATTTATTTAAAAGGTAACACGGTGCCTGCTCTTGGCTTGTGAAGACGTTTCACCTGAACACGGTTACTTAATTGGGTGACCTGGTGTGGGGAGGTCTGATGGAGTATGAAGGCAGGGAAGATGAGTCAGCTGGCTTAGCGGGGGAAGAACAGCAACCTAACAATGGCAATTAGAAAGGTTAAGAAGAGCAATTAGATGAGAAAGGGTTTTGAATTCCCTGGGACCAGAGGGAACGGAGAAGCCTCTTTTCTGTTGCTGAGCTCTATGAAAGCCTGCGTGCACATGTGGACAATGAAAGCTTAGAGTCACCCCTGGTGGCCCATTTAAATGCACCTAAAAAGCCATGAGGCACAGGGAGGCAGTGCAAGGCCATTGCTATTTATCATCCATCCATTCCTTGTACAGTCTCTCAGAGGTGACCTCTGAGCCTCCCATGCAGAATGTTCCCTTGAAGAACACACGTCGGTGCACCCAGGGGCAGGGCCAACCTTTGGGAGAATTGTAAATAGAGACAAAATTGTCTTTGAGGGTCTTTCCGCCTCCCTGGCAGTGACTTTCTTCCCTCCTAGTCTCCCCATCCTTCCAAAGTACAACACCAACTACCTGATGCTGTCCTCAACAGACAACTGGCGAGGCGAGAACACGGGCTTTCAGCCAGAGTAGCCTGAATCTTACCTTGCTGTGCAATCTAGGGAAATTACTTAACCTTTCCGATCTTCTGTTTTTGCATCTGTACAATGCGGGGAAAATGCTGGCTTGATTTCTTCTTCTTGTGAAGTGAGATGGCTATTATATTCAAAAGCACGTGGCTGGGTGTGGTGACTCTTTCCTGTAATCCCAGCACTCTGGGAGGTGGACTCGGGCAGATCACTTGAGGTCAGGACATTCGAGACCAGCTTGGCCAACATGGTGAAAACCTGTCTGTACTAAAAATACAAAAATATTAGCCAGGCATGGTGGTGCATGCCTGTAGTTCTCGATACTCAGGAGGCTGAGGCATGAGAATCGTTTGAACCTGGGAGGCGGAGGTTTCAGTGAGCTGAGATCGAGCCACTGCACTCCAACCTGGACAACAAAGTGAGATCCTGGCTTAAATAAAATAACATTTTTAAAAAGTACCCAGCACACAATTTACAAATAACGGACACTCACTGAATATTATTTCCCTCATTTTTCATCTCAGCATCCAGGGATGCTGTTCCCGGGAGGGCTGCGAACCCTGTGCTATGACCCTGGCTCCGGCCTGTGTGCTCTGATCCCTTTGGAAGAGATAAGATCAGTTATGTGATGCTAGATGTTGGTGATCCTTCAGGCATTTAAGGAAATAATGATGGATTTAACTATGAAATTGTTCTTGACAACATTGTTTCTAATACCTGAGAACCAGAAATAGCAAACACGAGACTAGATAAAATAGAAAATGTCTCTATCATAAAACACTGTCAATGTCAATTTTGGTCAATCTGTGAGGTTAAAAAATGACAATCCAATTTTTGGTATCCATTTGCATTTAATCTTTTTATTGGCTCTCTTTCTTTCAGTGTGCACCACTTACCCCCATTGTGGGTACATCTTTATATTTGGTTATTTTAATTTTTTCTTATGAGTTATCTGAATGCTTCATGAGTTAATGAATTGGCTTCTTGTCTGTGACTGGTGCTATAAATACGACTTCCCATTTGCCGCTTGTCTTGACCTCCATAGTCTTTCGTCTTTATTTTACCCACATGGATGCTTCCATTTTTCTGAACTAGATTGATCGATCTTTTCCTGTGTGGCTTCTGGGTTTAGTTTCTCACTTTGGAAACTGGTTTCCAACTGCAACATTGTAAATATATTTACCCAGATGTCTTCTGACACTTTCATTGCTTCATTTTTTTCTTTAATATTTTAATCCTTGACCCATTGGGGATATCTTTGGGCATAAGAAATTAGGTGAGGATCCCACTTTATTATATTTTTCAAAGGGTTGGCCAGTGATTCTGACAGTATTTACTGAATAATCACCCTTTCAGACAAACCATTTTAATTCCTTTTATGAGGGGGTCACAGAACCCTTTGAGAATCTGATGAAAGCTACAGATCTCCCCAGGAAAAAAAAATGTATGCCTGTAACACACACTAAATTTCACAAACAATTCCATCAGGACACGCGGACCTTCAAGAGCACATCCGTTGACTCCCAAGAGGTCTGTAATCTCCAGTTAAGAAACCCCTCCTTTATGTGGAAGAAACAGTTCTTAAATAGTGGGATTCAGCCTCCAACACAGATCAATGAGGATTCATCTTGAAGTAGAAAATGTGCTAAAAACAGTCCCACAACCTCCTCAAGGCAGAAGACTCCAGCTTACCATTAAGGCTCTTGGGTACCCCAGGCTTCCACCATCTCATGTCCTGGGAGCTTAAAAACCTTCCACTCACATTCTTCTGGTTCGGTCTACTCAACAGATGGCATGTTAACCTTTCTCTAGAATGCAAGTAGCCCTCATTGAACAAAGAGGGCAGGTACAGGTACATTGCTTCATGTGACTCAGTTTCCCTCGATTTGCAGCCCCAATTTTTTTCTTGAGACAGGGTCTTGCTCTGTTCCCAGGCTGGAGGGGAGTGATGTCATCATAGTTCACTGCAGCCTTGAACACCTCGACTCAAGCAGTCCTCCCTCCTCAGCCTCCCAAAGCACTGGGATACAATCATGAGCCACCATGGCCAGCCAGCAGCCAATTTCAGACTCCATTTTCCACCCCAGATTTGCCTACTCCTCCTGAGATTTGATCTTTTGGGTCTTGTATGTCCATTCTCACATCCTCACCTTCAACTCCTTCCCATGCATTGAAAGCCAGCACTGGTCTTTTGGCTTTCTGGCTCTTTGGGAAATAAAGGTTTGAGCTGAGCTGGGCCCCCCGCACCCTCTTGACTTCTGACCCGGAGGCGGCAGCAGCTCTGACCGGGCCACAGAGCTCGTCTGGACGGGCCTTCCTCTGCTGGGATCCCCCGGCGCTACCCCATGCCTCTGGCTCAAAGGAGTGTCAAAATTCTTAACTGGGAACTTGAGTCAGAAATTCTTGGGGAGGCACTCAGCAACGTGGGTTTTCACAAGCACCTCAGGGAGGGCCAGCTCCGCCCTTTGTGGAGGGCCAGCTATGCAAAATGAAAATGTGGAGCCCCTTATTCAAAAAATATTAAGAATCTCGGGATGGCAACAGCAGGCCACTAAACCCTTCTGAGTGTGGGGTCTTTCTGAGTGTGGGGTCTTTCTGAGCGTAGGGTGTTTCTGAGTGTGGGGTCTTTCTGAGAGTAGGGTGTTTCTGAGTGTGAAGTCTTTCTGAGTGTAGGGTGTTTCTGAGTGTGGGGTCTTCCTGAGTGTAGGGTGTTTCTGAGTGTGAAGTCTTTCTGAGTGTAGGGTGTTTCTGAGTGTGAAGTCTTTCTGAGTGTAGGGTGTTTCTGAGTGTGGGGTCTGAGTGTGGGGGTTCTTTCTGAGTGTGGGGTCTTTCTGAGTGTGGGGTCTTTCTGAGTGTGGGGGTCTTTCTGAGTGCATGGTCTTTTTGAGTGCAGGTCTTTCTGAAAGCAGGGTCCTTTTGAGTATGGGGGTCTTTCTGAGTACGGTCTTTCTGAGTTTGGGGGTTTTTCTGAGTGTGAGGTCTTTCTGAGTGTGGGGTCTTTCTGAGTGTGAGGTCTTTCTGAGTGCAGGGGTCTTTGTGTGTACAGGGTCTTTCTGAGTGCAGGGTCTTTCTGAGTGCGTGGTCTTTCTGAGTGCAGGGTCTTTCTGAGTGTGAGGTCTTTCTGAGTGTGGGGGTCTTTGTGAGTATGGGGCATTCACATGCACTCACAGTCACACAGTCATAGTCACACATTCACACACATACACAGTCTCATACACACAGTCACACACACTGACACACCACTCACACACACACCCCTCACACACACTCTCACATACACACATTCACATGCACACACACTCACACACAGTCACACACACTCTCACATAGTCACACACTCTCACACTCACCCACACTCACTCTCACACACTCAAACACACACTCACACATGGTTCCCCCAAGTGCTCCTCAGCTCCTCAGACCCCGCATGTGCACACACACACATTCTTCAACCCCCACATGTGCACACACACACACATTCAAAGAAGACCCTGCCTCGGCTTTGGCCTGGCCTGACCAGGGTGACTGCTTGGCGTGCAGCAGCCCCTCTGCTTCTCCTGGAAGCATCAGGCCCTGGCAGGCTGGTGGGAGCCAGGGACCTGAGGCTGGAGCCCAAACGTCTCCTGGTTTCCCACTTTTCACAAGCTTGAGACAGGGTCTTGCTCTGTTCCCAGGCTGGAGGGGAGTGATATCATCATAGTTCACTGCAGCCTTGAACTCCTCGACTCAAGCCCATCAGATGCCCAGATGTGACATCTGTTCCCAGCCCAGAGGCCTCTGCTACCCCTGACAGCGCACTCACCTGCACTCAGTGGAGATGCGAGTGTGGCAGACAGCATCCACTCAGAGGAGAAAGGCAGCGTCGTCCTGTTGGGGTGTTCTGTCTAGGCAGCCTCTGCCCCTGCCCTCTATGATCTGAAATCCATCTCATGTCACCAATATTAATTCAGTAGTTACTAAGCTTCAGTCACTGTGCAGCGCACTGGGGGTCACGAGGTATTAAAACCTAGTCTCTGTCCCTGAGTAACCATAGCTCCTGGAGATGGATAGCGCTGTCACAGTGACACATTGCAACCAGTTCATGCCAGTTTGTACCAGCTCATGAGCGCTGTGGCTAAATTTTCAAGAATATTACAGGCCCCTCATCATGAAATGATCAACCTTGGAATAGTTACACCATGGAAATTGGCAAATACCCCAAATCAAGCCCTTTCATGGAGGACCACTGCAGTCGTGTGAGGCTGGCTGAGTGACCGATCCTTTCCAAGACCTCCTTTTCGTATGTTTAAACAGGATAATAATTGCACCTCCTTCATTGACTACTGTGAGGATAAAACGAGATCATCCACAGCCCGCTCCGCATTCACTGCCTGGCATAGAGAGAGTGCCCAACAACTCATAACTGCTGTCATTTTTAGAACATCATGATGTTGTTATGCAAATAAGTAACTTCGCTGTGTGCTTGATATAGCTACAGTGCTAGAGGAGCATAGATGAGGAAGTGGTTAACTCTGCATGGGGAACAGGGCAGCAGTTCAGGAAGGCCTTGAACCAAGCCCTAAAGAATAAGTTGGATGTGACCAAGTAGACCAGGCAGACACGACGGGCCAGGAGAAGAGAGGTTGTCCAAGAAGGAATGGTGTGTGCAGAGGTGGGGAGGCGCAGGGCACTTGCAGGACAGTCTGAAACAATGGGCCTACAGGGCTAGCAAGGGAGTCACGATGCACACATGCTGTCAGACCCTTGGGAAACCATAACGTCAACAGGTATTCTCCATAAATCCTCTACGCTGCCCCCTTTGCAGGGGAGTGCATCCAAGCTGGGAAGGTCTACAGTCTTTGAATCACAGAGCAAGTCAGCAGCTGAGAAGAGCTGAGCCCAGGTCTGTTCTGTCCGACTCCAGGACAGAACAGAGAGAGGACTCTGTTTCGCACCAGCCTCCAGGATGGCCCACCCCTCCAAAGATGGTGGACACTGTCTCCAGGAATCCCTGGCAGACAGAGCTCAAGGAGGGGTGGCTGCTGACCTCCAGCACCCAGCACCAAGCCTCACAGTACAAGGAGTATCGGCCACTCCCAAGATTCCAAGATTCTCAGATGTATGTCCCATTGTCCCTGAGGCTTCCACAGCTGGTCCTCACCATCCCATTCCCCTCTAGTCCTTTCCACGTGAGAGTGGCCAGGGCTTATTGTCATGCTCACATCCTCACTGGACACACACGAGTCGTAAGAGATATTCTCATCAGTCCGTTCTTCACCCCCACAGCCTCCCTGGCTGTTCATCCCTCCAGCAGTCATCCCTTGCTAGCAAATTCATGTCATTCCTCTGTTGGCCAGAAGGGGTCACTGCTTCCATGTGCCCCTAAACATCCCGGGTAACGGGATCCTCTCCTCCCCACCTCCAGCGGTGCAGCAGACGTCTTGGTCCTGCACAACCCACCAACGACTGTGTCACCTTCAGAGAGGCTTGCTGGCTGCTGAGTTCCAGCAAGCGAGGATGACGGACGAGGCCGCGTGCCAGCAATGTTCTCATCGTGTAAGCCAACCAACTGCCCTTTGCCGGGCAGTGGTCAAGGTCTGCAGATGGAGCTTGCCCATTGTTACAGCTATTTAAAATCATGTTTAAATAATATGATGCCATCATCTCTAATGCCATGGTGATCACCACTTAACACAGGCGGGGGAGAGGAGGCAGGCTCGGCCTCTTTCATACACCTTTGCTATTCTAAGGAGAGCCAAAACCAAGACGCATTGAAATCAGCTGCTTTTCTTCTGCTGAAGAGACAGGTGTGGGTCAGGGTGTGTAAATTACTGGCAAGCAGTCAACAGTCCCCACCCCTGTGCCTGTGGAAGGTGTAACTCATGGAGCCCAGTGCTCTCCGCTGGGGGCCCAGAGGCGGATCCACATCTGGAGTCCGCATGAACACAGAACTTCTGGAGGCACTGCCGTTTACTCATGCTAGAATGTAAAATGTCTAGAGTAGCCTTTCTGGCCTGAAAAAATTTGTGGAAAAGTGGTTCTCAAATCAGGAATCGGCCTAAAGCACAGGAAGTAGATCCTAATCTGTGCAGAACACACCGAGAGCTATTGAGGTGCTGGAGTTGATGGTGTAATGCTGTGTAAATCACATCCCATTTTACATGAGATTCAGGTATTCGTGATAGGATGATATGTGCCAAAAAACTCTACAAAAATTTGGAGAACAACAGAATCATCAAGGAAATTATACGTACTAATGTATTCTATCTGCAAATTGAGGAACCACAGTCATTATCCCATTAACCTGTAGAACAAACTCCTCCCCGAGTCTGTTCAGAGCAGAAAGTAGGAGCTACAGCATCGGGGGAAAGAGCCCGGAATTTGAAGTCAGGAGATGGGATTCTGGTCCAAGCCCTGATAGGAATAATGCAAGACCTTGGGCAAGATGCTTAACGTCTGTGCCTCAGTTTTCTCAACTGTAAAATGGAGACCATTATGTCTACTCTGTTTGGCTACTGTGAAAATTAACAGCAATAACAGAAGCAAACGTGCGAAGTCCTGAATCCCTGCTTCTTGGACCTGGCTGAGGTGGGGAAGTGACCCTGAGCTGAAGCAGAGAAGACATGTCATCTCCTAGTGGGCAGCAAGGCTGACCGGGACCCAACACTGTCCACTTCCTCTACAGGGAGGTTGGGATTACTCAGAGACAGTCCCATCCGTGTCCTCAACCCTTCCATCCTTGCACTTCTTTGTTTTTCTTCCTCCACTCTTTCAGTTCCCTCCCCCATCCTCTAAAGACAGAAGAGTCCCCAGTTAGTATCAGATCAGTACATGCTCATCTGGGCAAGTGGGGGCCAGAACACATACACAGGCTGGGAACGGGGACAGTGGTGGTGCCCACGGCAGAGGGCCAGGGCTGGCCCGTGGCTACACAGCACAGAACTGATGGGGATGAACAAAAGGACACTTTTCCAGGGACAAAGCTGGAGCTGAGAACAAAATAGCAAATTGGAGGATGTTTCAATCCGAGGGGACAGGCAGAGAACCTGGTGAAAGGCAGTGGGCTGCTGGGCTAGCAGCCAGTGCTGGTGAGAAGCAGAGGCCAGGCTCAAATACGTGGGTGGAGAGAGCTGAATGCAGGGTAGACTTAAGGGAGCCCTTCAAGGGTGGTGTACCATCCCAGGGCTCCAGGCATGAAGAGCAATGGATGGGAGCAGGTACCAGAATCTCAGTGAGAGCAGCTGCAGAAGAGGATAGCTTAGGCAGAGGGGCATGGACAACCCCAGCACCAGCACCTGCAAGGACAGACCCAGGGAAACCCAGACCCCAGCTCCCTCTCCTCTTGCCTTCTGATCTCCAGTCATGGAGAATGCAAAGCCAGAATGCAAAGCAACCCCTTAAACGCCTCTACAAAAGTCAGCCAGCTGGGCATGGTAGCTCACACCTGTAATCCCAGCATTTTGGGAGGCCAAGGCAGTGGACTACCTGAGGTCAGGAGTTCGAGACCAGCCTGATCAACATAGTGAAACCCCATCTCTACTAAACATACAAAAAAATTAGCCAGGCATGGTGAGGGGTGCCTGTAATTCCAGCTACTCAGGAGGCTGGGGCAGGAGCATCACTTGGACCTGGGAGGTGGAGGTTGTGGTGAGCTGAGATTGCACCACTGCACCACGCCATCCTGGGCGACGAGCAAGACTCCATTTAAAAAATAAAAAGAAATAAAATCAGCCCCTTGGAGCACAGAGAGAGGTGGAGGAGGGTGAGAGGAGACCTGGGGAAGTAGCCACAAATCAGCACTGCCAGGAACCAAAAGGATGCCAAGAGGCAGCAAGCAGGGTGGGGACAGTTGGGAGGTGAGAAGCCAAGAGAATTGCAAACGCCGAGAAAATAGGAAAAGAAAGTTCTGTCGGGGGTAGTGGGAGCGTATGAACCACGGATTCCCAGTGTCCCTTGTGATAAGGGAGACACAGAGCATATGCACCACCCGGGGCCAATGGCACCTGAGGAGAAACTTTTCAGCACTTCTGCAATAGATTTTACTTCCAGATACAATGAAATGTGGGGACAGAATGGTCATTGGATATGGCTGTGTGCAGTCAAGATGTTTGGAGCAATGGCAACCCTTTTGCAACCATGAGGAAATCCATGTCACACTGAGAATGGCAGAGCTTTATAAAGACAGAAGAATTGGAGTCTGTGATAAAATCACTGGAGCATTACATCAGCTCTGGAACCACCTTGACTCCAGGCTTGTTAGGGGAGAGAATAAATATCCTTGTCTTTTAGGCTTCAGACATGCAGTTCCAAGTATCTTGGCTTAAATGGATGATCCCAGGACCCAGCAGAATGCCTGACTTGTAGTAGACATTCAGTAAATATTTATTGATGAATTGATAAAGTAATGATTGGATGGATCCATAACAAGTGAGTGAGTGCCAGGTGTCATGGAACCTTTCCTCTCCCCCTGTGCTGATAGAGAGCTCAGAGAAACCTCATCTTCCTGTGGGAAGAGAAGGTCGACGGCTCCTGAGTGCCTTCGAGGACGAGCACAGGAAGGCCATGCTGCTGCACACATACAGATGACTCATAAAGACGTATTTTTACCCCCTTCAAATGGTGATGTTCCTGTAATAAAGAATTTAATAACCCGCTGTGCCTGTGCCGAGAGAAACTCATTTGTTTAATAGGCAGCAGTTTGGCTTTGTCATGTTCATTTAGTTTTTAATGACACACAGTTGTGCCAATATTGATTTTAGCTTATAGGGACTCAAAAAATTTACTGTCTAGATGGATCCAAGATGCAACCGTTTTATTTTGCCTGCTTTGAAGTCACACAGCCCCCAGCCCTGGTGGGAGAGGAGCTCGGGAGGTCGGGTGGAGAACCGAGGACCCCTTGCTGTCTCTGTCCCTCCTTTCTGCTCCCTCCCTGCCTTACTCCTGGCCCTCATCAGATGGGAGCAAGGTGGCTGCTGTGGAAGGTGCTGTGTTTTTCATCTGGGAAAACAGAACAGGACTGTATCAAGGAAAGAAGAATTAATTTTCTGGGCATACTTTCAGCAATGAGTTTTGTGTGTGCGTGTGTGTGTGTGCCTGTGTGTGGGTGTGTGGGTATGTGTTTGTGTGTGCGTGTGTGTACATTTGTGTGTCTGTGGGTGTGTGGGGGGGGTGGGTGGGTGTGTCTGTGTGTGGGTGTGGGTGTTTGTGTGTGTGGGGGGTGTGTTTGTGAGTGTGTCGGTGTGTTTGTGGGTGTGTATGTGTGTGTTTGTGGGTGTGTATGTGTGTGTTTGTGGGTGTGTGTGCATTTATGTTTGTGGGTGTGTCTGTGTGTGTGCATGTGTGTGTGCGTGTGTGTGTTTGTGAGTGTGTGTGTTTGTGGATGTGTGTGCATGTGTGTGTTTGTGGGTGTGTGCGTATGTGTGTGTGTGTGTGTGTGGGTGTGTGTGTGCATTTGCGTGTGTGCATGTGTGTGTGTGGGGGGGTGTGTTTGCATGTGTGTGCACATGCTTCCCTGTGTGCCCACTCTAGAGCAAGCCCAAAGCATGCATCCCAGTTCAGGAACAGGGCCCTGCT
>CAUYQU010021249.1:0-38392 GCA_963574635.1 Cheracebus regulus
GGTCTCTCCTAAAATACAAAAAATTAGCTGGGTGTGGTGGTGCGCGCCTGTAGTCCCAGCTACTTGGGAGGCTGAGGCAGCAGCATCTCTTGAACTCAGGAGGCAGAGGTTGCAGTGAGCCGAGATTCCGCCACTGTATGCCAGCCTGGGCAACAGAGGGAGACTCCATCTAAAAAAAGAAAAAAAGAAAAAAAAATTAAACATTTCTTTACTCTGCAACTTTCCAGAGGATTTAATAAGCAAATATGTATTGTGCATCTTTAAGAAGGAGACACAGCATAGAACATTTCTTAAACGTGTTTGAGGAGGGGACGTTATTTGAAGGCACATCTCATGGAACAGGAAGCACCGTAGAGGAGTGATGTTTTGGTTTGAATATTGACCTTAGAGCGTCTCACTCAGCCTATGTTTTCTGTTGCTGATTTTCTTCCTTCTGCTCATCCTAGAGATGCACTGCTCATGCCAATCCATGCAGCAGGGGGATGAGCTGCCTGCTGTGGCCCAATTCTCCTGCCTTCCAGTTACCAGCCGGGACCTCTCCATTGGCATCCTGCCCTTTCTAGGCCATTAGATCACCACCACCTTTGCCAGCTGTCAGGGGCAAGAGACCCACTTGGGCATCTGCTGTATTTGCAGAACTGTATCAGTCAAGTGGCTCATTTATTCAGCCATGGGTGCATGCATTCACTGATTTACAACCTACATCTCTATGAGTGCCTCCGCGTATCTACCACTGTGCAATTTTCTGGAGACACAAAACTGAGTATGGCATAATGCCTGCCTTAGGGGGAGAGAGTCACACACACAGTTTTTAAACAATGCAGAACTGCAGTATTAGAACAATGCCTAAGGTCTTATTTTTATTTTATCCTTTTTCCTGCAAACATGTGATTCTCTTTTCCTCCTGTGGGTCTGCCAAAGGCAAAAACAAGAATACCAACCACCTGATACAAAAGGAGAACTATTATTTTGACCAAAAGGGTATCTGCTACAAGGGAAATACTCTACACATCAGTGGTAGGGTGATGCAGCAGGTAGGGGCTCCAGGGCCTTCTGGGGCTCTGCTGCACATTTTGGGGTACAGCAGCTAGGAAAGAAATTCACAAGTGGGTGCTCCAACGATGAGGCGACACCTAGATCTAAGAGTCCTGATCTTCATGCGTTCAATGGCTCTTAAAAAATTTTTTTTTATTTTATTTTACTTTAGGTTCTGGGGTACATGTGCAGGTCATGCAGGGTTGTTGCATAGGTATATACATAACCAGGTGGTTTGCTGCCTCTATTCCCCCTTTGACTATATCTGGCATTTCTCCCCATGTTATCCCTCCCCACCCTTCCCACCCACCCCGTCCCTCCCCTAGCCCCCGCCAACTGCCCCCAGTGTGTGATGCTCCTCTCCCTGAGTCCACGTGTTCTCATTGTCCAACACCTGCCTATGAGTGAGAACATGTGGTGTTTGGTTTTCTGTTCTTGTGTCAGTTTGCTGAGAATGATGGTTTCCAGATTCATCCAAGTCCCTACAAAGGACATGAACTCATCGTTTTTTATGGCTGCATAGTATTCCATGGTGTTTATGTGCCACATTTCTTTGTCCAGTCTATGATCGATGGGCATTTGGGTTGGTTCCAGGTCTTTGATATTGTACACAGGGCTGCAATGAACATATGTGTGCATGTGTCTTTATAGTAGAATAATTTATAGTTCTTTGGATGTATACCCAGTAATGGGATTGCTGGGTCAAATGGAATTTCTATTTCTAGATCCTCAAGAAATCGCCACAGTCTTCCACAATGGTTGAATTAATTTGCACTCCCACCGTGTTTTTTTTCTTGTTTCTCGGCAGGGGAGGGGGGTGAAGGGAGGTGAGCTTTATAGATTTTATAGAGGGCTGTCCCACAAAATGCTTCCTGACTTCTTACTCATTGTTCAGCTCAAACATGTGACATTTTCTCAGCTTGAACTGGCAATGGGGCAGGTGGGGAGGGTAAATTCAGCTGTGAGCTGTGCACTCAAGGGCAGCAGAAACAACTTCACATTGGCCTTGCCAATGACCTTCACAAGCAGGTGTCCCAGAAAGGTGGTGAAGTGTTATTCAGTATTGCTTAGACCAGAAGTTTCTTAGGGAGCAACGTCTCTTGATTATTGGCCTAAAAAAATTAACATGCAGCAAGATCAACCTTGGGTGTACGTAAAATTCTTCACCTTGTAATGAGTGTAAAGAATCAGGTTGTAGAATGGCTTCATCACTCCAACATTTCTTCATGCCGTCCCATTTTAATCACACCCTCATCCCACCTCTGACCCCTAGCAAACACTGAACTGCTCTCTGTTGCCATAGTTTTATCTTTTTGAAAGTGCTATATAAATGAAATCATTACAGTACATAACCTTTTGAGCCTAGCTTCTTTCACATGAGGTAATTGTAGATCTTTCTTTAGTAATTCTTCTACAGCATGACTGCTGCCAACAAATTTTCTTATTTTTCATTTATCTGAGAATGTTCTTATTCCACCTTCGTCCCTGAAGGATATTTTCTTAGATTATAGAATTCTAGGGTGACAATTACTTTTCTTTCAGCACTTTGCCTTCTTGCCTCCAATTGTTTTAGATGAGAATTCTATAGTCATTTAATTGTTCCTCTATATATAGTGTGTTGGTTTTCTGACTGTTTTAATAATTTTGGGGGTTATTTTTAGTTCTTAGCAGATTGGAATGTGTTTGGGTATAGATTCCTTTGGGTTTGTCCTGTTTGGGGTTCATTTAATTTCTATAGGTTTGTGCTTTTTGCCAAATGTGGGGAGTTTCCAGTTTTTATTTTTTGAGTATTTTTCTGCACCTGACTTTTTCCTGTCCTTTTGGGGCTCTGATGACACAAATATTAGGCTTTTGGGGAATTGTTTCACAGGACCCTGAAGTTCTGGGGTGTTTGTTTTGGGCAATCTTTATTCTCTTTCCTAAAGCTTTCTAGAGTGCTGGTTCTTACTTCTTGGAACATTTTTATCATAGATGGTTTAAGTTCTTGTCAAGTAACTGTCACATCTGTGTTTTCTTCATATTGACATCCACTGATTGTCTTTTCTCTTATGAGTTGAGATTTTCCTGGTTCATATGCCGAGTAGTTTTGGAGCATATCATGAACATTTTGAATATTATGAGATACTAGGTCTTGTTCAAATCCTGTACAGAAGGTTTGTTCATTTACCTACTTTTTTTAGCAGTTGACACAACTGGTTGAGACTGCAACTTCTCATCAGCTTTCTGTGGTTGTGGTTGCAATATCAGTTCTATTTTCAAAGTCACTGTGGTCCTGTTCACATTTTTCCTGGATGCCTATTATTTCATGGTCAGGATGGGACCTAGATGGTGAGGCAGCTGTTCATTCAGTTCTCAAAGTCTGTTATGATGTTTGTGATCAAATCCAAGCATGCATAGCTCAGGGGTGTGCCCAAAAGCTAGCAAATCACTGTCTGGGTTTGTTTTCCCAAGCTCCTTTCGCTCTACAATCTCCCTGTCACTTTCCAGTTTCCCAGGATTGTCTTTTTGGTTATCCATCCAGAAAGCTGGAGCCTATCACGCTGCTCTTCTGTGCACTTCTTGTGACTCTGCCCATGTCCAGGACCAAGTGGTGGGAACCCAGGGAAAAGAAAAAGCATGCTCTTGGGACCATGGTTCCTTTGATTGAAGAGGAAGGTCCCCCTTCGACAGCATATTCTGTGCTGTGGGCCTTCCACGCCGTGGCTGCCACTGCCAGAAGACTCTTTTTCTCTCACCTTGAGCCTGAACTAGAAGGTTTATTCTGGAACTCTCCCTGTCACACTGATGCTGACTTCTGGGAAGTACTATCTGCTGAGTACTATCCAGGGAATACAGAGGGTAAACATGGCAAATCCACAGTCAGTTGGTGATACTTTTGAATTCTGGTTTTCTTCTGCAATCTGCCTGCTACTGTTTACTTTTTAAAGAGTTCTCAAGCAGCTGCTCCAAGCATTCTGTCCAGGTGTTATAGATCTATTCAATGGGAGAACCAGAACCAAAACCTGTTTCTGGACTTTTGCAGAGCCATCTCCCCAGTATCTCCTTGGTTGGAAATCTGGGGACATTTTCCAGGTTACAAAAGTAGAATGGATACATCATCCTGAGAGTTTGTGATGGCAACTCTTAAATACGTGAGTTTGTATATTTATATGTATATGAGTATTAAGTACTGAAAACAGACATTGCAGGTGAATTCAGACAATATGAAAGCTACAAGGCAAAATCAAATCCTTGTCCCAAACTGGAGTGGCGGTCACCTCCTCATATTCCTAGTCACTGCAGGTGGAAGAGGGCTTTTTTCTGCCTGTTCAGCAGCTACAATACTGTAGGCAACAGCTTGCCCACGGATCTACTGGCCTATTGGACACATATAATACTCTAGACATGGAGCTATCAGCCCTGCATCAACTTGTGAGTTGCCATCTAAAACTTTTTTTCTTTTCCTTGTATTCATTTCTTCTTCCTGCCCCTTGTTATGGAGTATTGTGATGTTAGGACACACATGATTAGATCTTGATAACAGAAAAAGATGGGTGGAGTGTTGATGAGAAGGAATGAGGTTCTTACATGTTGTAAATGTTGTGATCCAGGCTGGGGCCATCTTTATGGGAAAAAAGCTGCAGTGCAGAAAACCCTTGATTGATAAAAATATAGATGTGCTTGCCAATGTCACCCAAGGGAGAAACAGCTTGCCTGCCATAAAATCTCATTAGTCCTGCCAGGAGAATGGAGAAATGTAAAGATTTGTGGCCCCAGTCTAACTAAAGCCATTATCTCAAGAATGTCTCAGCAATGCATTATGGGTCTGTTTGAAGATTTCAATTTACCTGTAGTAGGTTTGCTTTCTTTCCTTCCACTAGAGGAAAACATTCAGCCTGTTTTATTGTTTTGGATTCATTTTCAGAGGTCCAAAAATATAGCCCTCTTTCCAAAAGACAAAATGTAAAAATACCAACCTTTTGGCTGTCCTCCCCCAGCACACACAGTCTTAAAGGAGATTTCAGTTTGTGTAGCGATGGGTCACTTTTGTGGGTGTACAAGTTGAATGATATAGTTGACACACTGTGAATTCACTTGTGGTGGAAAAATATGCTGAGAATCTAAAAATGTCTCTGAGAAAAGACATCGGATTATACTATTTTCCTTTTTGACATATTTGGTGAGTATAAGAAACATCATCAATTCTTTCAACAAATGCACAATCAGTGTTAGGAGCTGCAAGAGATGTAGAGGATACACCAGGAGCAAGGGCCTTGCTCTCTGAGAGCTTGCAGTCTGCTTGTGAAGACGATGCGCTCGTAGGTGGTGGTGTCTGAGCATTCACTCAGTTGCCAGGTCAGAAAGCTTGGCCAAGCTTCAGCCTCACTGGTTCCTCGCTTCCCACATTCAATTGGTTGCCAAGTCATCTTCATCCTATTTCCAAAATGCTTCTCAAATTTACTTGGTTTTCTTCCTCCTACTGCTGCAGCAACTCTATCAGGCTTTCTCTTACTTCAATTGCCCAGACCACAGCAATTTCCTTCTAACCAATTTCCAATCAAGTCACGTATCTGGTCGTGTCTCTTCCTATTCAACACTTTTCATGGTTCTTTATTATGTCCAGAATAAGGCCCGCACTCCTTAGCACATACATTATTCTGGCCCAAGCATCAGGTCCCAACTTCCTCTTTCATGTTTATCTTCCACTGGACCTGTAACATGAGGTGCTCTCTGAGAAGACCATGTATTTGCCCATCCCTGTGCCTTTGTTCCTGTTATTCTTCCGCTTATAGTCCTCCTTTTTTTCTTCTGCCAAGTGAAATCCAACTTGTTCTTCAACACAAGGTCAAATGCTGCTTCTTCAGTGTGGCCAGTCACAGGTTATAGCTCCCATTTCTAGGCTCCTGTGGAACTTTGTTTAGGTATCATTTATTCATACATTCATGCATTTGATTTATTCATTAAGTAATACTTTATTACTGGGCAATAGACTAGCTGCTGAGAATGCAAAAGTAAAATATCATTCTTGGCCTCAAGGGACTTAGTCTAGTGGAGAGGTGAATTTGAGTGTAATAAACATATACAACGAGAGAAGATAGTGGTTATAATGGATGTGTGTACAAAGGGGTGTGTGTGTATGTGTGTATGCATGTATCTGTGGGAGGTCCAGGAGAAGAAGCCCTTAAATCTGCCCAGAGGAGCTTCCATAGGACACAGCATTTGAGCTGAGGCTTGGTGGTTGGGTAGGGTTTTCCTGGTAGACAAGTAGAGGTTGGAGATTTCAGGTAGCAGGAAGAGCACATGCGAAGGTACTGAACTGTGGCAGAGCAAGGCACTCGGGGAAGGACAGCCCACACTGACAGATGCAAAGCCTGAGGGGTGGCTGTAAGGTTTGTAAGGTAGCATACAGGACAGCTGCCAAAGCAGAGGCGGTGTGGCTCCCTCCCGAGACAATGACCGGGGGTTCCTGCAATGTGTGGGAGGTTAGACTATCTGCTGGAATTAGATTCCAAGAGCAAAAGCATTTCAGAAAGATGTGTGCTTTAAAAAAATGTAGATAAGGGCCGGGCGTGGTGGCTCACGCCTGTAATCCCAGAACTTTGAGAGGCTGAGGCAGAAGGATCACCTGAGGTCAGGAGTTCAAGACCAGCCTGGCCAACATGGCGAAACCCTGCCTCTACTAAAAATACAAAAATTAGCTGGGCACGGTGACAAGCACCTATAATCCCAGCTACTCGAATGCTGAGACAGGGAGAATTGCTTGAACCTGGGAGGCAGAGGTTGCAGTGGGCCGAGATTGTGCCACTGCACTCCAGCCTGGGCAACAGAGCGAGGCTCCAACTCAAAAAAAAAAAAAAAAGTAAATAAGTAAAGTCTATTGGAACCATTTTTAATTTAAAGGGTACTCTTACTCCCCCAAATGACAGGAGTATTAATCACAGAGTAACATATTTGTTTCTGAGTGCATGGAGCAATATGTAAATGAAATTAATTCTTTCCACTCTGTTTCACTACCTTCTCTTTATCTGCTTTCTTCCTTTCCTGGGAATTACTGTAAGATAGTACTTACGGTATATATTTAACTGTTGTTGAATTTTGACTGGAAATAGTCTAAAATCTAAAAATAATTAGCAGAATATTCCATACCTATTACTATAAAAATCAACTAAATGTATCTTATTTTTAGCCATGTGACTCTTCATTGTTTCTGCTTCCCACCCCATGTGGACTGCAGCTCACACACAGGTGTGCATATACACAGAGCCTCCCCACCGCTGATATAAAACACAATTGCTAGATTCCTAGCCCCATCCCCACTGATTTGGGAGGAGGCAGGTGAAGCTCAATAATGGCTAACACAGGCTCCCAGGTGATGTCTATGCTGCCAATCTGGAGACCACTCTTTGAATCGCATTTCTCTATATGCTGCTATCTCCATTATTAAACTCTAAACATATGGATTAGAGATCACTAATCCATGTTACTTGCTGAGTTGAAAGCCATTTTAAGAGGTTATCTAGACTAATCATCACTTTGAGCTACTATCCAAGGCTACTCCAATGAGGTACCAAGTGAAAGTAGTTAAATGTAGTTTCAAGTCCCTGTGCTCATAGAAATAGAACTTGGTTGTTTTGGTTATTACATTTTGTTAATCTTGCATAAGAAACGATCCCATGACATAGTATATGTTATCATGCATATAACAAATGACACATAAACTTCCAAACGACAGTAGTTAATGCCTTGGGACAAAGGAAACTGGCTAATTAAGCTTCTTTAACTTGACCTTCAAATAATTGCCACCTCTCTGTATCTTTAATCATTAAACCTATTTTTGTTTCTCATGAACTTTATTGAGGACCGATTTAGGTACAATAAACTGCATCCATTTAAAGTATATACTAGTCTAACTTTTAAAACTACTAAATTACTAATGACATTAATTTAAAATTATCAATCAATATGAATAAAATTTTTAGAAACCCTACACGACTGCACAGTACTACATGCCTTTAGAAAGAAAGAGACGTGAATATGATTTTATATTTTTGGAATCTATTGGGTACACATGATAGAAAGGCAAGTGGGAGCAAAGAGGAATCAGGATGAGACTGTCCACAAGGACCTTGGAAAGCCTTAGAGATGCAACTGGCATCTGGAGCTCCTGAACTTGGCTTGGTGTGCTCAGATAGCAAAGGCTGGTGTGGGAGGATTTGGACTGTGAGAATGGAGTGAAAGGGATGAGTTTTTGTCATGCTTTTATGACTGTCTGCCACTTCCTTTACGTTCCAATGTCCCTACCCTGGTTGGCCCCATTTGAGTTATACCTGGATTATTATTAAAAACCATCAGCATTTCTCGTTGCTTCCTGTCTCTCCCCATATGAACCTATCTTGTACACATCTGTGTTTATGCCACTTTCCAATTAACATAACTTCAGAGACTCTCATGGTGAAGTCAGAGTCTCCCCTCTGGCATTTGAAGCCCTCAACCACTTAACCTGTACCTCATCCACCAATCTCACCTAATTTCAGAGGCAAATCACCTGCTGCAGATGACTGGCATGACTTCCTGCCTGCTGGAAAATCCCTTCATTTTCCTTCCCTTTATTTCATGGTCCAATCGTAGTTCTCTATCAACTTCATGAGCACAATGGATAGTTGATTCCCTCAGAATTCCTTCTCCCCATTTTTGTAGTTCTTACCTTCTAAACTACTCATTTTATACATAATAATACACTGCTTTGGATTTGTGTTTAATAATTAATGGGCATATGTTCTGTCTCTCAAGTGGAATATAAACTGCTTGAGGTCAGGGATCATGCTGTGGAATACTTCTTGGATTTTAGGATTGTAAGCAATTATAGTAATAAAAAAGATATCTTAATGTATAACTAAATGTCTTATTGAGACTTTCCACATAAATCCATGAATCTGAAAACAATCTTTTGTTAGACCATGTGTCTTGTTTTTTACTCTAAGAATATGCTATTTTTTATAGGCACTAAGGGAATGCAGTGTGGTGATAATAGTGACCAACATTTGTTGTGTTTTTACTGTGTGTTGGGTACTTTCCTCAATGCTATGCTGTGCAGTAACTGCCTTAATCCTCCTGACAACACACAGAGACTGGTGCTGTTATCCCCATTCTATAGCCAAGGAAACTAAGACACAAAGAGGTGAAGTCGTTGGCAAAGTTGGAAAGCCAGACTTGAGGGAGCTGGACCTGCTGCCCACCAGCTTAACCGCAGCACACACTGCAACTCATTCATACAAGAAACACATGAAATGTAGGCTGTGTTGAGAAATAAATAGCAGAGTTGTAATTAGAGGCCAGAGGAAAAGGTTGTGAAGACCACGTCAGGATTTATGCTTGTGAGATGGTGAGCTGGAACATGTCCTCTGCATAAAGAAGGTGTTGTATTCTAAGAAATGCAGGAGAAAGAAGAGTTCATTATCGGTAGGATTTATTTTTAGATACCTTTTCTTATGTCATTATAAAGAAAATATAAAGTCTCCAATTTGATTATTCTGTATATGATAGGTCTGATTTTTTTTTTACATGATCTATCTAAGCTCTATTTTGCTGAGTCTTTCCACTAAAAATCTCCTTTTCAAACCCAGCAAATGTTTAATCTTGTCTACTGTAATAGTTGAAAATTCTCCCTTGAGGGTCATAAGCTCTTTAAATATTTTTAGGTTGCCAGATTTCTTCTTCGGCTCTCCAGGAAGCCAATTTTGTTCCTAAGAGTAATCCAGCTCTGTCTTTTGCACACTCACTGCATCGCAATAAAACGCCGCCTAATTACCACCTTTGTGGGATCCCAGAGGTGTGAGTATTTGCCTCCGGGCTATTGCTGTGGACTATAAACTCTCCTCAGATGAGAGATAAACCTCTTCTTTATTTGAACCTCCAGGTCTGGTAACAGGAGTTTACTCCATTCAAACTGTTTCCAGTCTTGTAAAAGAAGTGATCCAATGAGACACTGAAAGTCACCTCGAGATAATTTCTAAAGGGAGTAGTTAACGGAATATTCCTTCTGGGTGATGCCCAGTTCGAAAGTGGATACTGAAAAGTCAAATCCTTTTATCATCTTGTGTCTTCACAACTGGTTTGAGAAGGGAGTTCAGAGGTAAACAGAGGAGGAAGTGTTACTTCTTCTGTGAAGACACACAGTCTAGTGTACTCTAGTGGATATTTTCTTCTGACAATGGCTTCTTTAAGAAATTTGAGTCAAATAGCTATGTTTTTGCTAGGAACTATTTTTAATAGATAATATATTTATAAAATAAATGTATGCTTATTTGGGTTAACCCTAAAGTGAAACATCATATAAAACATGTATAATTTGTAAATACATTGGAATTCAACAGGAAAATAACATTATTAAATAATGTATGATTATTTCCTTATTATCCACGGGGAAAATAAGAGAATTGGCCGTCAGCTATGCACTTATCCTCTGAGATTTCTTTTAAAATAAAAGGTATTCAATTTTCTAATCACTATGACAGAGGAAGTCCGTGGAATGTTTTCAAGGGGAGCTTAGTGGAGGAACAGTGAAGGGAATGGGAGGCTCTGTGCTGCTCAGATTCTCGCTGTGTGCACCATCTCATCTGTCAACAGTGGCAGTTCAGGAAAAAGGCCAGCTACCCACGTGATGGTGGTGTTTAGAATCTTTGTGGTTTGAGCTGTCAGTCCAACTCTTGGATTTCTTTCCCAAGTGACCTCAGACCTATTTGACTTACGTACTTCATTTTTGGAACAGATGGATTTTTCCAGAACCACATTCCTTTTAAAACTGTGATCACTTTCAGCAGCCACTGAAATGTACAAATAGTCTCCAATGGCAGTGGTTCCTAACCTTAGCTGCACATTAGAATCACTTGGGGAACTTTAAAAAAATACTGATGCCCAGTTCCTCCCCACCAGATTAAATTTTAATTGGTCAGGGTGGGACCTAGACACCTGCCTGTGTAAAGCTCCCCAGGGGATTCCTGTGTGCTCCAACTTAGAATCACTGCTCTAAAGACATGCTGAGAAGAAAGAGCTTCCCCTTCCCTCACTGGCTGGCTGCTTGTGCACCTTTAGATATGGTAGCAACAGGGGTGTTATATAGGTGATAATAAGCTGCAAAATTACTGAATGGCTTCAATGAAAGGCACCGTCAAAGTAAAGAGGTTATAACAAGTATTACTCTTATTATTTCGTTAGAAAACATTGCTAATACTAGGTATCTGTGGATTACCAGCTCAGTTATGAAGTACTTTCACACATACCACCTGTTTTGTCTTCATAGCCACCCTGTGAGGCAGAAAGGGAAGGTATGATTATGCAGATTTTTTTATAAGTGAGGAAATGAAGGTCAGAAGGTTGAATGGGGCCAGGTGTGGTGGCTCATTCCTGTAATCCCAGCACTTTGGGAGAATCCCTTGAGCCCAGGAGTTCAAGACCAGTCTGGGCAACATAGCAAGACCCTTGTTTCTACAACAAATGTAAAAAATCAGGCAGGTGTGGTTTGTGCTACAGGAGAGGCTGAGGCAGGAGGATCGCCTGAGCCTAGGAGTTCAAGGCTGCAGTGAACTATTATCACATCCCTGCACCCCAAACTGGGTGACAGAGTACGACCCTGTCTCAAAAGAGAAAATAAAAAAGTGAACAACATATCCAAGGTCATATACCTTAAGAGCTGGCAGCCTTGGGGTTAGATTCCAAGTTTTTTTTTTTTGTTGCTATTGACTTGCAACAAATTGGCACTATCATACATTAGAATCCTAAACAGTTCTAGTCAGTTGCTATGTGACCCACAGACAGTTGTTTAACCTCTGTGAACCTCAGTTTCCTCACCTACAAAATCAGTAATACTTGTATCTACTTCACAGGGCTGCTCTGAGCTCAAATAAGCTCAGAGAAGATAAAGCATTCTCACAGACTATAAAAATAGGTACAAATATAAGCTGTGGCTATTATTATTAACTAGCGGGAGAAGGCAGTAGTCTGAGAGAGGTCGGGTTATTTATAATGCTGTTATCCTGCTCTTAGGATTTTAAATTAAGCCCAAAACATGAGTTGTTACCTTATAATATCTTATTCTTTTTAATATAGTGTGCATCTGTTTTTGACCTAGTTTGTTTATTAATTCAGCATCCAGGGTTGCAGAATTGACCTGAGCAGACCAGGCTTCCGAGTATCAAAAAAATGTCTCAAGGGGAGACACTGAGTACCTTCTGGGTTCACATTCCCCTTCACTACTGCATTCCTGAATTATCTGCCTCACAGTAGCATCTGAAGCAGTGGCTGTATGTGTCCTTAACCACCCTTCAAGTCCATAACAAGCCATATTACCTCATTTTGGCCCCCTGGGACTATTTTGGAGGACCTGAATTGGTCATGTGGGGTACTTGATTAAAAAATATTTAACAGCCCTTTTCTTTTCCTCAACACTGGGCCTCTCTGTTTGAGAGCAGACCTGGATTAGGAGAGCAATATCTGAGGTTTCTCTCATAAGAGATGAAAGTAGGGAATCAGTTAAGAAAAAAAAAATGAAAGAAATGGGTTTTTAAAATCTCACTTTCATCATTCAATCCACTGTCAGTGAGACATATCTGATGGTACTTAGTTATAAAGAATCCTCATTTATAAGTACAGGTCATTTTATACCTATTTTTTTTTTTCATTTAGCACTGTCAAGTTCCACTGTTTTTTTCATAATTCTCTCCACCACAATGCTCTATGTGTAATAGATTTTCAATAAATGTTGTCAGGAACTTCTTTCTCTATCCTTAATCTCTAAGACATTCATTCATTTGCCCACATAAGAAACATCTATTAGGTTTTGACTTTATGTCAGGCACTATGCTAGGGCTGGGGATACGAAACTGTAGAGACCTACTCCCCATTCTCAAGGTACTTGTCTAGTGGGAAAACAGAGAAGTGAACAGATGATTCAATTCAGAGTAAGGGCTATGATGGTGGGGGCATAGAGTTCTACAGGGCACAGAGAAAGAAGACCAGGGTCAGGAATGGGTTCCAGGGGCAATGCCTGAGCTGATTCTTGAGGGACAAAGAGAAGCTGGGAGATGACAGGTACAGTAGGAGAAGGTGGGTGCAGGAAGGAGGAGGACATGTGCAGGCACAGAGGTCTGGGAGCATGAGGAGGCAAAAAATAAGGAAGAGCGAGCAGGCCAGGTCACCATATACTCTGCACTGCATCCTGCAGGCTGTGTTTGCTAAACCTACTAGTAGTTCATGAACTAAATGTAAATAAAATAGGATAGAGAACACCAAAGCACAGGACAGTAACCAAGGCCCTCAATCCGACAATCTGCAAGGAACTGAATTCTGGCAACCACCATGAGAGCCTGGAAGCAGATCCTTCCCATGTCAAGCCTTCAGAAGAGATCCCAGCCCTGGATGACACCTTGACTGCAGCCTCACGAGACACCCTGGAGCAGAGAACCCAGCTAAGGTGTAACTGAATTCCCACAGAAACTGTGAAATAAATATGCATTGTTTGGAGTAAGGGTGTGGTAATTTGTTATGCAGCAATAGAAAACTAATACGCTGCCTAATTTATATTTGACTTCCTCTGCTTCCTGAGCTTCAGCCTCACATTCCTGACTTGACAACCCTCATACAGTGACACCTACATCAAACCCAAATACACTTTCATACATTCCTACGCATGAGACCAGCAAAAATAGAAATGTCAGATAATTCCAAAATATGATGAAGTGGGAATTCTCTTACACTGCTGTTCTGAGCATACATGAATACAGTGACTTTAGGAAACACTGGTGAAATCTAGGAAAACTGAAGATGAACGATCTTTGCTATCATTCTGCTTCTTGGATAAACTCTCCAAAACCGTTCACACATACATACAAGGAAGTATTCAACAATGTTTACTGTACAATCTTTAGTATTAGTGAAGGAGAGAAATTGACTAAATAGTCACCAACAGGAAATAGATGAATGGTATTATATGGTTATGACAATTAAAAATGAGTGAACTAAATCTATTAACATGTATAAATCTCAGAAACACATTGTTGAACAAAAAAAGGCAACCTCAAGAAGGCATAACATTTATAGAAAGCTTGAAAATATGCAAAATGATATTTGTTATATAATGCCTATAATATACAGATACGCAATAGTAAAAGAACATGAATCCAAAAATAACATCAAAATCAGGATGTGGTGAGTACCAGGGTTTCTTTTTTGTTATGCAACTCTCTATAATTTTTTTGTGTGTTTTAAATTTAAAAAAACTCAAATGCTTTTCTGTCATGAAGGTGTAAATCCTGGCACAGATCAAGAAGGAAGCAACATATGTTTCTTCCAAATCTTACGTAATTGCCATACTTACTTTATTTCATCTTAACTTCACTTTCAGACAGTAAGAACAGGTAACCAGTAATTTGGGAAAAAGGGATTGAGATGAGGTTGAATAAGTGCTGTTAGAATCCTTTATTGTCAGTGAGGATTTTCTGGACATGTGAAAATTGAGGTGAGACTTAAGAAAGGAGTGAGGCAAGCCAGCTAATATAAGGTGAGAATATCAGGGAGAATAGGATGATGAACAATGTGCTTTAATTGTTAACCATTTAGGAACAATTCATGTAAGCCAACGTTTATGATTTTCTATGATTTATGCACATAGATCACAAAGACAACCTAAAATGCATGAGAAATAGGAAGGAAGAAAGGGAATGGAATTTTCCTCCAAAACTCATCTCTCAATTCTCTACAGTGGAAGTAGAACAGTCTCAAGAAAAATAGGAAAAGAAAGGATTTCAGACATGGGAGGGGCCCTGGAGAGGGTTTGCATCTCCTTAGAAGGGGAAACAGGATCCCAGCTGTACTGCTCCTTTTTCATTCATACTTGAAATGTTCTGTGGTTGGGGTTGCCTGGCACAACACTGTCTTCTATGAATAGAAAACCTGATCACAAGCTGCCCTTCCTCTGTGACATGCCACCTACATTGTAACATGCTTCAGTGGATAAATCAGAAGGTGACATGCTTTTCAATTCACTAGAAGATTCTCTGCATGTCACAAATGAAGTAACTCTTGCCAACATTTGCCTGAGTAATTCACTTTGAGTTATGTATTCTCCTACTAAATGCAAGGTCCTAAAACAGTTAGGTGAAAAAAGTGTTGCTAATATATTAGTATCTAGCAGAGTATCTGCAATGACTTACTGCAGTGCTCAATGAAAATACTATTTCTCCAGCTATCACAGATGACTATATATTCATTCATTGAGTTATGTGCCCACAACACTCCAAGTGTTACAAATCCACTTAACAGCCTCAAGTCCTGGGTTTTCTGTTCATATTTCTGAATTAGCATAAAGAAATGCAAAATCATAAGCAAGGAGAATCCTCATAGATTGCTGCCAAGAGGTTTTGTGTTTATCTTGGCATACATAAGAAATATTTTGGGTTCCTAAAATGTGGAGCAGCTCTTTTTATTAAGAATATGTGATTAAATGAGTCTCACTTCTAATGGGAGACTGAGGCATAAGTATAGTAAGTTCATGAATAAAATAGAGCAAAAGCCTCATTTTGACTGGGTAAGGCAGAAACACAGGTATAAGGTATTAGTATAAGGTTCTTAATTTCCTCCTCTTGTCTACTATCTCTTCACATTACATACAAAAGGCATCATCAGGCCAGGCGCAGTGGCTCATGCTTGTAATCCCAGGACTTTGGGAGGGTGAGGCAGGTGGATCATAGGGTCAGGAGTTCAAGACCAGCCTGCCCAGCATGGTGAAACCGCGTTTCTATTAAGGAATACAAAAATTAGCAGGGCGTGGTGGTGCACACCTGTAGTCACAGCTACTTGAGATGGTGAGGCGCTTGAACCTGGGAGGCGGAGGTTGCAGTGAGCCAAGCTTGTGCTACTGCACTCCAGCCTGGGCGACAGAGTGAGATTCTGTCTCAAAAAAAAAAAAAGGCAGCAACAGAGAGACAAAATTGACACCTTGAAAATCTACCTTTTAGCCAGGCGTGGTGGCTCACGCCTGTAATCCCAGCACTTTGGGAGGCCAAGGTAGGCGGATCTCCTGAGGTCGGGAGTTTGAGACCAGCCTGACCAATATGGTGAAACCCCGTCTTTACTAAAAATACAAAATTAGCTGGGCTTGGTGGCACATACCTGTAATCCCAGCTACTCTGGAGGCTGAGGCAGGAGAATTGTGTGAATCCATTAAGCAGAGATTGTGGTGAGCCAAGATCCTGCCATTGCACTCTAACCTGGGCAACAAGAGTGAAACTCCACTAAAAAAAAAAAATCTACCTCTTAAATCCTTCTCTTCCACTCAATCAAGTTGTATTTCACTGTATGAGGTTCCTGGCTTTCTTCATCATTAATCTTCTGCTTCCTCTCACTTGCTAATAAAGAGTAAAACTGTAGCAAGTAAAGAAGCTGAGTTTCTGCATGTCTGAGAGAGGTCAGATTCCATATGAAGATTGGAGTTCAGGCTAAACTCTCATGGACAAGTGGAGGCTCTCTGCTAGTAATCCCTACATTCTAGGCTAGGCCTGGGTCCAACAGTGACAACTGCTGTAGTGGAACAGGGTCTTTGCTTTTCATGGACATGAAATCCAGAGTGCCTCTACATGTTAGGACTGACAGCAACTGGCTATTTAAAAACTCTCAAATCCTTTAAAACAGTGTTTCTTAAAACCTTTTGATGGACACTTGTGGCAGGAAGTACATTTTACTTCGCAATTCATATCAGTCAGGGTCTAGTCAGGAAAAAAGAAACTTAAGTAGGTATTTCAAGAGTGAGAATTTAGCACAGGGAATTGATTAGTCAGATGTTCAAGGACTGAAAAATTTAAAAAGGAACACTGAAGTAACACATAGGTTACACCTGCGAGAAGCAGCTCCTCCCTGTAGGGCTGGAGATCCAAGGCAGGAGAGGTTGGGGTTTGGAGGAAAGTCCTGGTGGAGCTGGGGCACAGGCTTCTGAAGAGGGACACTGCCTGGCCGCTGCTGCAGGTCATGCTCTGGGGTGGAGGGAGAAGAGACGCCATGAGGCTGGTTCTGAGATACAAGAAGAAGCTGGAGACAGGTAAAACTGCCACCAGGCTAAAAGGCTGTTGCAGGAGTGATGCTGACAAGCATAGCAGGCCATCAGGAAGGAGCAAATTGCTTCCCTTTCCTCCAGCTGTGTGCTCTTCCTCTGGTCCTGCTGTGCTGCCCCTGCCTCTCCACCCAGATGACAAAGGAAAAACGTCTGCACAATTCCAGCCCCACCAACACAGAGGACAGAGGGTAGGTTTAAAGCTGAAAGATGACAGCTCAGTAACTGCCATACAATACTTGACCCTCACCATGCACATCCCCTCTGGATTTCATTTTCTATCACATTCTATTGTGTTCTGCTTTACCCAACGCTACCTTACCTTATCACATTTTCAATATTACAAAGCTAGAAGAGATCCATCGCATTGACTTCATGACCTACTAATAGGCTGTGACTCACAGTAAAGAAAACTCTGTTCTAGATCTGCAAGGGTAAGGGGGCCTGAATGTTGGAATTCAGTGCTACTTACATACTGAATTCCTTTCACAGCAACAGTGACTTAAGGAATTACTTCCAAGGTACTCCTCCACTGAATATGTATGGGGGCTCACAGTTCTATAGGCTTCAGGGAAATTTTTACCAAGAGGCTGCAAATGTCCTGTATAGCACTAGAAGAGGAAGAGCTACCAGATAAAGGAGGTTTTGCTAAGGAAAAAAGTTAAAAGAACCACCAAAAACATTCATTGTGCCTTTACTATATATAGGGTACTATGAAGGTGTTTTTGAGAATACCCAAAAATGCACGTTGGAGGAGCTTGAAATATAGTGAGAAAAGACAAAAAGCCAATGAGTAAATGATAGATGAGCAGCCACTCAGCAGTATGGTAAGCTATCAAGGGAGTGAGATTGGCAGGAAATATTCTGAGTACAGAGCAGGGTGATATGACTGAGCACAAATGATCTGGAAAGGTTTCAAGTGAAGAAGGTTAGCTTTCAAAATGCATAGAACTTAGATGGGGTAAGGGGCTGGCAACTCAGGCATAGAGAACAGAAGTAACAGAACAAGTTAAGGAAGGAAGAGGACATCTGCTTGTGTACTACTGGAACTTGCGGATCAGAATGAGCAAGAGAAATTGGAGCGTCAACCTTGGCTGCGGTGGAAGCTTGTAAATGGAGAAGGTGTAGCGACTGGACCTTGGCAATGATGCCCACATTTAAGGAGTAGTTAAAAGAGCTGGTGAATAACATAATGAAGTCTGGTTTGAAAGCTCTGAAGAGATCCAAGGTCATGGACCATCAAGGACGGTGGTGAGCAAAGTCAATTGCTAGAGATCCCAAGAACACCAATAACTGAGAAAGACCTCAACTGTGAACCAGATACGCTGTAAATGAGGGTGGTGGCTCTTGACTATGCAGCCTGTGTGGATTAATGTGCTGCTTTCAGCTCCATCTTTTGGATTTGCATGGGGTGTTTATCACTTCAAAAGGTCCAAAGTAACTATGATTTACCGTCAGTCCTTATTCTTCCTACCTGTCCACAGCCACGTGAGCCGCTGTGCTTCAGTGGCTTGTGGTCTTCCCTCCTCCAACTCATTGCAAAGCAGCTGTTTGTGCTACTGTCATCCATTCTCAAGTGGTCTGTCCTGCTGAGCTGATTTTCTGGGATCCTGGCTTCACAAACAAGGAGTGTTATGCATTGGGACCTTGCCCTTGGAGACTTCGTCATGGCTGTAGGCTGCACTACAACCCTGGAAAGTCACCTTGCAAAGAGAGACAAGCAACAGGTCACAAGGGAAACCAGGTGACGGAGAGATGGATCCAGTGAACCTATCATCCCTACTACAAACATGTGCTCAGCTGGTAGCAAATCAGTATCATCTTCTGCAGGAGTAAAGGAGAATTTATTTACATGCTCATTACATATGCAGAGTTGTGATCAAATTGCTGCAGGTGACAGGTCCTATAAGGATGTCCTATGGCTTAATACTCAGACTTTGTTCTGGAATTTCATCTCTTAAGTGCTGTTGTGTTTTCTGTACAAGCTATGGTTACTTTGGTTTCTTTTCTTCCTCTTAGCAGATTCCAGGTATGATCACATAGTTTTCTCATTTATACTAAATAGAGGAAACCATTATTATCGATGTAAGAAAATGGGTTTCATAAGTGAACCCACTGTGAAGATAGCCTGGACAGGTGTATTAGTCTGTTTTCACGCTACTAATAAAGACATATCCAAGACAAGGTAATTTATAAAGGAAAGAGGTTTAATGGACTCAGTTCCACATGGCTGGGGAGGCCTCACAGTCATGGCAGAAGATGAGGAAGAGCAAAGGGACTTCTTACACAGTGGCAAGCAAAAGAGCTTGTGTAGGGGAACTCCCATTTATTAAACCATCAGATCTCGAGACTCATTCACTACCATGAGAACAGTATGGGGGAAATGATCCCCGTGCTGCAATTATCTCCACCATGCCCTGCCCTGGACACATGGGGATTATCATAATACAAGGTGAGAGGTGGGTGGGGACACAGCCAAACCATATCAACAGGTCACGTACATAAACTGCTTAATATTTATTGAGCGGCTACACTGTGGACTGAATCAAATAGAATATGAGGATACCTATGTGAAAGAATATTTTAATAGCTGGCACCAGAGTTCCTCTTAGTTACTTTGTGTAGGAAAATACTTTGGTAAACAGTTTAGGAATGGTAGGTAGCTATGAAGGCATAGATTAGGAGATGGAGATAAAAATATTCTATAAAGAGAGAAGAGAGGAGGGGAGAGATGGGACCAGAGAGATGGTTCAATAGTGGGAGGTTACAGGTTATGATGAAGAAATGGGAGTAAGCAGATAAAAATACCACTGGAGGAACTGGAGGACTTTTAAGAGCAGGGATTTCTAATTTTATGTTTTTTGCATCCTTAATTTAAAACCACTCATCTGCTCCAAACCTTCCAGAGTTGGCTACAGAAACAGCCAAATAAAAGCCACATAATGCTGATTTCGACATTATGTGTCAGCAGCAGTAGACAGAAAAGAGTTGCAAGAGGTGATACGTGGAGAAGTCTTAAGTGTTCAGAAAAAGTAAGAAGTGAGAGCCAGAAGTGCAATCATTGAGAGGACATTGGCCTTGGCAAACAACAAAAGTTGGATAAGGGACTCAGTCAGTTTCAAGAAAATCTCTGTGGCAGGATGACTCAGCTGGATTACAGGCATAGTGACTTGTTATTTTCAACCATAATTTTTCAGGTGACATTCCTCAATTCCCTTCCTCTTTTTTTCTATTAAATCTCTGGGCCTCAGTTTTCTCATCTATAAAATCTAGAGATTGGGCCTAGAACATCTCTGTTATTTCTGTTAGAGTCCATAGTTCGAATAATAATAACGCATTATGTTCCTTTTTGAGGTAAATCTATATGCAGTGAAATGTACAAATCTTAAATGTCCCATTCCAAGAGTTCTGACAAATGCATATACTTCTGTAACCGAAATCCTTAACTATAGAACGTTTTCATCACTACGAAAAATTATCTCCTCAAACCCCTCCCTGACAGCCAGCCAACCACTACTCTTTTACCACTATTGATTAAATAATTAATATTTAATAGTTATTGTTAAATGCTAGGTTTATTTCTTACAAGAGCTGCAAGATAGATTATCTCCATTTTGCAGACCAAAATGTCAAGAGGTGAGAAAGGTGCCCCTGGTCATCAGCTACCATGTTATAGGGGCAGGATGTGAACTAAGAATTGGTTTTAGAAGCCCAAGCTCTTAACCTGTTTATCTCGGAATCTACAATCGATTGCCCAAGAAACAGCATAAATCTAAATTCAGTCGAAAGCAATGCCATTTGCAAGTTCTAAAACATCCTGAATAATCCGAAAAACTATATGCATTCCATCTTATTCTCCAGAGAATGGAGAAAGGGGGTGCGAACGACTTCAATTCGGTTTGACTGGAAATAAACATAGAGGTGGCGTAGGTTCCACACATCCCATAGGGGCAGGCTCAGCGGCGGACGCCCGGACCTTGGAGGGGAAGGGCACTGCGACGCCCCGGGTGCCCCCTCCGAAAGCAGCAGGCACGAGGGCGCCCTGGGGGCTGGACGCAGTCAAGATGGGCTCATCAAGCCCTACCAGAGCTCAATCAGCCACGCGTCCTCCTCAATGTCACTGTCTCCCGGCTCTCCCACCCCTCTCCGCAGCACCTCCCTTCCCCGGAAACTGGGGAGCGCGTCGAAGCTCCGCCCCAGAGCGGATTCAAAGGCCCTGCGCTCCCTCCCGCGCTGCCCCCACCGCGTGGCCACGGCTGCCATGGCAACCCTACGCCGCCGCCACCGCCGCCGCCGCCTCTTCACGCACGTCGCGAACTAACGGACTCGGCGGCGGCGGCGGCGGCGGCGTGCGCCCCACCCCCACGCCATCTAGACCGCACCGCGGACTGTACCCCGACCTGCGCCTCCTAGGTAACGAAGCCGAGGGACAGAGGCGCGAGCAGGAGAATAGGTGGTGGGAGGAGGGGTTCTAGCCTATAGCCCCTCCCGGCCTCCCACCACTGGAGACGCCTGGGCAGTGCGTGGTGGGGTTCCTTGGGCGCTGGCCCCCGTGCGGGGATGGGGAGTAGCGCGGGAGCGCTAGGCTCGCGGGGCATCATGGGGATTGTCGTTCAGTGGCTCCTCGGGCTCGCGGCCTTGGTGGGGTAGCTCAGATTGGCGGACTACAAAGCCCGGCGGCCCTGATCGCCGGGAAAGATCGATAAACTTTGAGCGGACCGGGACAGAAAAAAATCTCTCTTTGTCTGGAGGGTGCTGTTGGGTGGTCGTAGAGCCGGGCTCTGTGCGTTGGGAAAGGGAAGTGGAGGTGAGCCTGGGGCTTCCCGCCCGGTTGCTGGTCCCGCCCCGGCTGCAGCGCTCAGCCCCACCCCGTCTGGGCCACCGCCCTGCACAGTCTGAGGGATGAGCAGCCGCCCAAGCTGCAGGGCCTCGGGCCTTCGGCACCCCTGACACTCGCAGGTTGCTGCTTCTCCGTGCAGAACCGTATGTAAGTCACACGTTGGATGTGAGTCCCGACAAACCGTGTTTTAACAGTCTTTTCTCCTTTCCCGGATACGTTTATTTCTAGATTAGTCATGTTTGTTTTAAAGTAGCTCAGATTAAACCCATCAATTGGTAATTACTCAAAGGGCAGTAATGTTTCAAGGTTAAGTGTGGAAATAGATAAAAAGATGTCATTGCGATTATATGGTGGTATCTGGCATTTTTAACGTTTTGCATTTTTGCATTTTATTTCTTGAGGTTCAAGGTTGTGAAATGAGTGCTCCACCCCACCCCCACTTGCCAGCCTGAACAGTGCATACACATATTTTGATTAGTTCAGTTTTAAATTACGAGTAATTTTTAAAAACATACTTTTTTTTTAGCCGTAGGCAGCAATAACTATTTTCTTTATTTCAGTGTTATTCAGAATTTCTCAGAGCATGTTTTCAGTGGGAAAAATACCCTGTTTTTAAATTAATTAATTAATTATGCTCAGGAGTACACCTGAGTCCTTACGGTTGACCCCAAGAATTGGTGGTAAAGGAAGTTGACACAGATTTAGGAAACTTTCCTTGACGACCCTTTGAAAATTTTCAATAAGTAGATAACCATTCTAAAAATTTGCTGCTTTATGGAGTAAGTTGGAGAATTGTTGATATTATTGTGAGTTTGTGTGTGTGTGTTTAGAAACAAAAACACACAAATCCTATAAAATTATTTCTCTCTTAATTAAAATGAAGCTGACCTTTGTAAATTTTACTTGAGGTAGCAATTTTGTACAAGGAGAAGGTGGAAAGTAAGACAGGTAGAAAACAAAATTGAGGCTTTATGTGATACAGTATAAGGTTTGAAGTATTTTATTCATTCAAAATGTTAAGAACCTATGTGCCGGGCATTATGCCAGATGGTGAGAATAAAGAGATGAAAAAAGATAGTATCCTATATGGGCAAACAGTCATGTCTTCACAATAGCATGGTAGAGATATGTGCAAGTTGCTGTAGGAGCCCAGAGTGGAAATAATCACATAACAGTAATTTATTGAATATGTAAGGTGCTGTGCAGAGTATTTTGCATGCAGCTCCTTATTAATCCTCAAAACGGTGAAGTAGTTACTGATTTTTAGAGATGAGGAAACAGGCTTTAGAGGCCTTGTACAAAATCATAGTTGGTAAAGGGTGAACCTGGGATTTCAGCTCAAGTGGGTCTGGTCATGAGCTCAAGCACTGATCATTCTCTTTGTCAATTAGTAGAAAGATTCTGACTTTGTCTAAAGAAATCAGGGGAGGTCTTGAGTATGATTTGACTTTTAACTTGTGTTAAAATAGTTGAATAAGCTTTCATTGGAGTGATGATGAAGAAAGTCAGTCTAGGACAAATGGTTGGCACAACATGAGCAAAGGATAGATGGAAGAATATTCTGTATTTGGGGAACCCTAGGTAGTTCTGAATAACTGGATCCCAGAATACTTGTGATTAATGGGGGAGGCCAGATGTTAAAGTACTTGATACTATGTTCAGAGTTTAGAATTTATCTTGACATGGGGCAGCCATTGAAGAATTCTAGCTAGTGTGGTGGTGTCATCAAGTTTGTGTTTTAGAAAGATAACTCCAGCTCCAGTGTAGAAAATGGACCTGGGAGGGCAAAGAGTAGAGTGGTAGTAGAAAAGCCTGTTGTATAATAGAAAAAAACCAAAGTCCAGTAGAGAAATGAAGAGAGTCTGAATTAAGCAGTTGGACTTAACAGAGAGACGTGGATTCAAGGAATGTTTAAGCGATAAAATTGATACGACTTGATAAGTGTTTGTGTGTTGGGAGTTAGATTTGGAACTCTAAGATGATTTCTTAGAGTTTCAGTTTCTGGCTAGCACGACTGAGGTAATAGTGAACCCATTGATTGGGATGAGGAGGAACTGGTTTTTGTTGGGGTGAAAGATAAAGGTATTAGTTCAGTTTTGAGTATTTGTTTGAGGTTCCTGTGGGCTATTCAGGTGGGGACGCATTTGAGTCTGGAGTTCAGAGAGAGCAGGCTGGAGTTAGAAGTTTGCATGTCAATAAGTAGTTAAAGCTACAAAGGAGAATGGACTAGCTCACTTTGGAGTAATGAGTAGAAAAGAAAAGGGAAGAAGTTTGGATATTGGAACTCTTAAGAGATGTGTGTAGGCTGGGTGGAATGGCTCATGCCTGTAATCCCAGCACTTTGGGAGGCAGGTGGACGACGAGGTCAAGAGATCGAGACCATCCTGGCCAGCATGGTGAAACCCTGTCTCTACTAAAACTACAAAAATTAGCTGGGAAAATACAAAAATTAGCTGGGCGCGATGGCACACACCTGGAGTCCTAGCTATTCACCTGAACCCTGGAGGTGGAGGTTGAATTGCTTTAAACCAGGAGGTGGAGGTTGCAGTGAGCCAAAATGGCGCTCAAGTATCCAGCCTAGTGACAGAGCAGGACTCCGTCTCAAGAGAAAAAAAGAAAAAGAGATGTGTGTATATGTTTGAGGGAGGAGCCTACAAATGAGACAGTGGTTAGGAGGCAGAGAGAAAGAACTGGGAGAGAGCATAACAAAGGAGGACAAAGTGAGAAGCAGGGGTGGTCCAGAGTATCGGCTGCCTTGGAAAGGGCATGTAAGGTAAAGACTGAGAAGTGCTTGATGTATTTTGTGGCTAGAAAATCATTTTAGAACTTTGTAGAAATGAAGAGGAATCAGTAAGCACACACTACTTTTAAAAATACTGAGAATTTCCCATAATACATACACAAAAGAAGAGAAAATGAACTCCAATGTAACTGTCACCTAGCTTGAAGAATGCACACATAGCTAATTTTGTTTCATCTGTAATTCCTACTTTTCCAGTGGGTTGTTTTGAAGCTGAACTCAGATACAGCTTTTCATCTCTAGGTATTTCAATATGTATTTTGAAAAGGTAGGGATTCTTTCAAAAATTAACTTAGGCTGGACGCAGTGGCTCATGCCTGTAATCCCAGCGCTTTGGGAGGCTGAGGTGGCAGATCATGAGATCAGGAGATCGAGACCATCCTGGCCAACATATGAAACCCTGTCCGTACTAAAATACAAAAAATTAGCCGGGTGCGGTGGTGTGCGCCTATAATCCCAGCTACTTGGGAGGCTGAGGCAGAAGAAGTGTTTGAACCTGAGAGGCAGAGGTTGCAGTGAGCCGAGATCGCGTTACTGCACTTCAGCCTGGCCACAGAGTGAGACTCCGTCTCAAAAAAAAAAAAAATTAATTTCATTATCCTATTTCACAGTACCTCCTTAATATAAAATTTCCATGAGTTGAGAAAATGGCTTGAGTTCAGGATTTCAGGGCTGCAGTATTCCAGTGCATTCCAGCCTCGATGACAGAGCAAGACCCTTCCTGTCTCAAAACAGATTTCCAATTGTACATTTTAAGAGATCGAACAATAAAGTTTATAGAGTTGATTTTTTTTTTTTTTTGAGGAGGGTGGAAGATTGATAATAAGCTATTAGGGAAAGAGCTGCAGGGAGATGTTTGAAGATGTAGGCGATGAAAAGAGAGAGAAGGTAGCTGATACAGATCCCTGAAAATATAGGAAGGGATGGGATGGCACAGGGCAAAAGAATTGGTCTTGAAGTCATTTGTCACATTTAACAAGTATCAGTTAAGTGCTAACTGTGTTCCTATGCACTGAGAAACAAAAAAAGAGAATGGATACAGATACTTATAAGTTGGCTGGTGAAAAGATGAGAGTGTTCAAAGTTTGTGGTCTCTACTGCAGGAAAAAGATAGCCCCCACTCCCCCCAAAAAAAACCTACCACCAAAAAAACCCTGTCTCTAAGAGGATAGGGATAATGCCAACTAATGAGAGAAAAGATTGGGGTTGCCAAAGAATGATGGAGATTTGGAATAGCCTCTGTGGAAAAGGAGTTGAGCTAGGACATGTTAGATTTTTAATTGAGCTGTGACTAGAAGTCAGTTTTCAGTGACAGCAAAACATGAGGTGGTATGATTTTTTTTCTCCTTAAATTTTGATTGATTTATTAAGGAAGAGTTTAAAATATTCAGGAAACCAATAGCCTAATGGGTTGCTGAAGAGAAGAGAATCCAGGCCAAGAACTGATGATTGCATTAACTCCTTCGCCATTTTAGATTTATCAGTTTAATAATTGTCTATTTTGTGTAAATATAACAGTAAAACTAGAAAGGCCCTTACAGATTAATACTTTATACTTTATTTTCTCAACATTTAGAGTGATAATCTTTTACAGAGGACATTCCCCCAAGTGTCATTTACTGACTGTGATGTAGTGGAAGGAGTCAGACTTGTCTAAATTTTGTAACTACAGCTTATTTTCTGTGATCATAGGCAGGCCTCCAAATCTGTACCCTTATGTCATATGGGGTGTCAATACTATCTGTCTTATTTGATTTTGGGAAGTTAAAACAGTTTAGTGGAGGTAAACCCTAAGGTGCTCAACAACTGAATGCATTTCTCCTTCTGCTTCCTTACTAACAGTGTGGCAGGACTGCCCGTTCTGTCTGATAGAAAGGCCCTGTTCTGTGAATTTACTTGACCCTATTAAGCAGGTGAATCAGGTAGTAGTTATTACAAAGTAATGATTTGAGTCTGAGGGTTAATCAATTTTTTTTTAATGAAGCTTCCTTTAATGCTATAAAATATTATTTTATAGAGTATTAATACTATTGTGTTTTGCCTTATTTTCATCTTTAAAGAAACAAGTTCCACTAGATCATTTTAGATCCCAATAGTTCTAAAATTCTTCGATTCTGACAATATTTCATGTCTGAACTAATTTATGATTTCACTGATATTTGAGCATCTTTTTGTAAATGAAAATATGTTTATATTTTAATGTGCTCGAGAGTATTTCATTTCATTTTATTTTTTTAGAGACAGTGGTACAGTCATAGCTCACTGCAGCCTTGAACTCCTGGGCTCAAGCAGCCTTCCTGTCTCAGCCTCCCCAATAACTGGGATTTCAGGCGTGTGCCCACACCCGGCTCAACATTATTTTAAATACTTTTCTCTTCAGTAATAACTAGACTTATATATGGTAGTCCTAGGGATTTTATGCCCTAGAATATCTGATAAAAGTAAGATACAGACATTGGCCAGATAAATTCATGGCATAGATTGTGAAAGTAGTTTTAAAAAATGGAGTAGTTTATCAAGGTGGTTTAATCTTCACTGGATATCTTTAGATATGTTTCTTTTGCTGGAGGATGGTTTTATTGTGGTCCTAAATGAACGAATGGCAAAGGAGTAAATGACCTTTTAAGTCCCTTTGTAACTTTGTTCTGTCCATTAGTAATTATAAAAGCTCCTATTAAGCAGCCTATTAAAAAGTGAACTTTGGTTTGAAATGTTTATTCTTTTTAATATTCTTTTGGCATGAAGCTGTTTTTAGTAAACACTTTTTATAGTTTTTAATCATGTCTAAGTATTGTTTTCATTTTGTAGAGAATTTAATGCTTAGTTGCTGGCACCCAGTTGTATTTACTTCCCAGGGCATTATAGAACTCTTTAGAATGGTTATGTTATGGACATTTATCAAACATATGTGCCTTGCATTTCAGGTCAAATAGTGCACCAAATGATACACGATGCATGAATAAGATCTCGCCCCTCTCTCAAAGGATGTTACGTTTCAATCAGTGCACAAACTAGTTTTGGTATACTTATTCTTGACTCTTGTGCTTTTTAAGGAAATTGTCTCCAAAAAACAACGTATTTTATTTTATATTTTCATAGCTTTTACGTGTTGGAGGGACAAACAGTATAACTTCATTGTTCCTTTATTCTCATTTATTCCTATGTCTCTATGAATGTCTTTATATGTCAGTATTCTTTTCTTTCTGATGTTTTCACCTTGCCATTTTTCCTGGTTATTTGGCAGAGGGAAGAGAAGTGAATGAGAGAGAGAATCAGTAGTGCCAGTTTTTTTTTTTTTTTGACTCCTTATGTGAGAATGTGGATGACTGTGGTATTTAACACATAATTCCTGTTTTTTTTTTTCTTTTTTTGAGATGGAATCTTGCTCTGTCGCCAGGGTGGAGTGTAGTGGTGTGATCTTGGCTCACTGCAATCTCTGCCTCCTGGGTTCAAGTGATTCCCCTGCCTCAGTCTCCCAAGCAGCTGGGACTACAGGTGCATGCCACCATGCCAGTCTAATTTTTTGTATTTTAGTAGAGACGGGGTTTTACCATGTTGGCCAGGATGGTCTCCATCTCCTGAACTCGTGATTTACCTGCCCGGGCCTCCCAAAGTGCTGGAATTACAGGTGTGAGCCACCGTACCTGGCCAATTCCTGGTATTTTTATACTAGTATTTTCTCTGCATTATTAGATATTATTTGAAGTCAAGAATTATATGTTGGTAAACTCCATGTGGCCTTTCATTATTTTTTACATATGCATAGGTTATTTGCTAAATGTGGTAGGTGCTGCTAATTAGATTGGATGGTGAATGGATGAATAAGTAAATATGATAATAAATTACTTGTTCAAAGACTACTTGAGGCTGGGTGTGGTGACGCTTGCTTGTTATCCCAGCACTTTGTGGTGGAGGGGCAGAACACTTGAGCCCAGGAGTTTGAGACAAGCCTGGGCAACATGGTGAGGCCTCATCTCTGCAAAAAATACAAAAATTAGCCGGACATGGCTGCACACACCTATGGTCCCAGCTACTCAGGAGGCTGAGGTGACAGGATTGGTTGAGCCCAGGAGGTCAAGGTTGCAGTGAGCTGAGATTGCACCATTGCACTCCAGCCTGGGCGACAGAGCGAGAGCATGTCTCAGAAATAAATACTTCATAAAATAAAGTAATATGAAGCAGATGGTTTTGAAAGGTTTTATGTTGCTCAGAGCACTATGATATTTAAAAACAAGTAATATTTAATTATATAGGCAACCAGAACAAAATACCTATTTCTGTTAATAAGCCTTTTATATTTATTTTTAGAATAGCTGGGTAACTTTAAAGGAATTTGAGGCAGTAAAGTGTAATGAGCTAGGAGGACAGGCTCTGAGTTTGACACATCAGGGTTCAAATCCAGGCTCTATGGCAAATTGTTTAAATTCTGTAAAGCCTCAATCACCTTCCCCGGCTTTTTTTTTTGGAGACAGAATCTCGCTCTGTTGCCCAGGCTGGAGTGCAGTGGCATGATCTTGGCTCACTGCAGCCTCTGCCTCCCAGGTTCAAGCGATTCTTCTGCTTCAACCTCCCAAGTAGCTGGGACTGTAGGTACATGCCACCCCACCTGGCTAATTTTTCTATTTTTAGTAGACCTCCTCTGTTAAATGGTGGATAACTGTTACAGTTGCATTGTGTTATAAGGATTAGATGAGATAATGGCTAGAAAACCATTTTTATCGTATTACTTGGTGGGGAGTAAGCATTCAATAAATGTTGCTACTAATATTTTTGTGCTAAAAAGGTTATTTATGCACTTAAGATAAAGTTTATAGTTTAAGCTGCCATCTTGAGACATAGTAACAGATGATCCACATTTTCTGTCCTTTGTAATGGTTTAAAGTTGCCAGGATAATTTAGAACATGAGCAGAAATGACTGTGATGGTTACTTCTGCAAAACATTTAAGCTCTTAGAACCCTATATTAATATCTAGATTCTTTTATGTTTATGAACAGTGATTTGTTTTTTAGATATTTGAGAAGTGATTTATGTACATGTAAAAAATAAATGAAAAGTCTTCCTTGCTACATACATTATTCTGTAGTGTCTGGGTTTATGATTAAGTTGTATTCTTTTTATTCATGACAAACTGTAGCCCTTGAGAATATTGCCCAACATAAAGAGATGGGAGGTATTGTGATTTTCAAAATTAACTATTTTGTTGATTAGCACTCACATAGTAGGTTCATTGATTGCACTTGAAACATACTTCAAGATGCATTGATTTGAGAAGTCATGGTTATGTGTTTTCTTAATTGCTTTTATTTATAGCAGCCATTGTATGACATAAACTGGACTTCGGTGATTTGGAGAAACTTTTTTTTTTTTTTTTCATTAAACATGTAAAGCCTAGACATACTGGGAAAATTCACTGTGGTACAAAATACTGAAAATAGAACTTGATTTGTTGTTTTGCTTACCACTGTTCTAACTAGTGTTATTAATAGTTCACTTTGCTTTAGTGCAGGTTACTTTGGAGTTTATAAATAGATATCTACTTTCAGGAATTTACAACTATTAGGAGGAAAAGGAACAATATGAGAAAAATATGGCAGTGTCAGAATAAAAATAATTTAAGGCAGAAATTGTTTTTATTAGCCTTGTATGTATTGTAAGTATAACTGAATTAGATTGACATTCACATAAAATTAGTTTGAAAACATATTTTCTTTCCTATTTAAAAACCATTACTGTGGAGACAAAAGAATGATAAATATTATGATTTTATTTGTAAAAGGAATTATGAGTGATGTCCCTGGTAGGATTGGGTTCTGGATACAAGCTAGCTTTTCATTTTTTCAGTTATATATCTTAGTCTTGGCATGAGATTAAAAATTCAGGTATCTTGGGAGAGAAAGAATGTGTGTGTGTGTGTGTGTGTGTGTGTGTGTGTGTGTGTGTGTGTGTATGTGTGGTGGGTGATGGTAGATTTAAAGGAGAGAACTGAAAGGTTGGAGATGTAGCTGAGGAGATAGGTTGGAACCATGACTTTATGTGTTATGTTGAGATCTGAGTCATAAAACAGTTACAAAAATAATTATCTGGGATCAGATAAAGCAGTATTCCTTCTTGGTCTGAGCATGGACTTGGACTGAGCTCTTCTCAGTCTGAGCCTAGAACTCTCCTTGAAGATATTATCTCGAGCATTCTGTATATGGCAGCATTGCTGGGTCAGTTCAGCAGTAAGCACTGTAAGAAGATTCTCAATTTATTTTTGAAAACATAATAAACTCAGAATAAGAGAAGTATTGTCAAATATTAGACATTGCTAAAATATTTTGTCTTTAGATTTAACCTGACATTTTTAAAAGTCCTAGAAAGTCTTCTAATTTATAGTAAAAGAGATTTTAAAAACTATGCATTTTAAGATTATGACTAAAAATAATTATAGTATAGCTTCTAGAAATTTATAATGAAAATGGAATCAATTGATTTCTTTTTTAGGAGGAAAGATTAACTGCTTCAGTTATCTGTATTGATGTTGAGTGTAGAGTAAAAATATTCCTTACATTGATTCAGTGTTGTATGTGAGGAATAATGTTAACATATGATCACATTTAATTTTTAAAATAACTTTATGATGTTAAATACTATTTTCTCTGTTTCGTAGACAGAACTGAGGCCTAGTGAAATTACATGATTTGTCTGAGGTCACAGCTAAGAACTTACAGTACTTGGATTCATACCCAGGTTTTTCTTTTTTTCTTTTTTCTTTTGAGCCAGAGTCTTGTTCTGTCACCAGGGTGGAGTGTAGTGTCACCCATCTCGGCACTCTGCAATCTCTGCCTCCCAGCTTCAAGAGATTCCCCTGCCTCAGCCTCGCAAGTGCTGGGACTATAGACGCATGCCACTACACCCGGCTAATTTTTTGTATTTTAGTAGAGACTGGGTTTCACCATGTTGGCCAGGATAGTCTCGATCTCCTGACCGTGTGATCTGCCTGCTGCAGCCTCCCAAAGTTCTGGAATTACAGGCATGAGCCACTGCACCCAGCCTTCTGTCTGAAATTTTTATGTTGCCTTTATCAAACATAAACTCAAATAGTTTGGTATACAATTCTAGGTTGCCAACCCCTTACTCACTTACCCCTTGGAAGATATTATTTCACTGTCTCCAGGCTCCCAATGTTCCTCTTGAAAAGTTGGCTGCCAATATAATTTTTTTCCTTTGTTTATAATTTGTCATTTCTTCTCATTTTAAATGTTCTTCAGTCTTACTACATTGTCTCTAGGTGTGAACTTTGATTTGTTTTAAAACTGAAAATTACTGTCTTTTGCCAATTTTGGAAAATGCTCGGCCATTATATTTTTGAATTTTGCCTTTCTTTTTTCTCCTTCTGGAATTCATAATAGACATATATGATTGATTTTCTATTCTGCATTTCTTAATCTTATTTACTTATTCTGTTTGTATATGCTGCATTCTGGTCAGTTTCTACAGCTCTGTCTTCTGGTTTATTGATTCTTCTTTCAACTGTGTCTAATCTTTTGCTTCCTCAGTCCACTGAGTGTTTTTCTATTTCAGTGACTGTATATTTTAATGCCAGAAGTTCTTTTTGATTATTTTTCAAATAAACTTATTTAAAATTTCTTGTCCTTTTATCTTTAAATGTACTTACTTTACAGTAGCTATCTAATACATTATCAAGTGCTTTAGATAAAGACCTTAATTTTGCTCTATGTGGTATTAATTCTCCCTCATAGTGGATTGTTTTCTTTGTATCTTGTAATTTTAGATGGAAACTCAGTGGAAATAAAGTAAAACCTGGGTAAATGGTATGTCCTGTATTTTTGTGATTGTTTCTGTGAAGTGCCCAGTGGAGAACTGATGAGTAAATAAACGATTTTAGTATGTATAATAGGATACTACTCAGCAATAAAAAGCAATTAATTGCTGATACATGTAGGGGCATAGTTGACTCTCAAAAGCATTATTCTAAATGAAGGAAATCGGAGTACATACTCTATGAGTCTATTTAGTTTGCATTCTAGAAGTGACAAAACTGCAGGCATACTTCAGAGATCCTGTGGGCCTTGTTCCAAACCGTTTTGGTAAAGCAAGTATTGCAATAAAGCTAGCCACACAAACTTTCTGGTTTCCTAATGCATATAAAAGTTACATTTACACTATACTATAGTCAATTAAATGTGCAATAGCATTACATCTAAAAAATGTACATGCCTCAATTTAAAAAGACTGAAAAAATAATTTTAACTTTTATTTTAGATTTAGGGGGTACATCTGCAGGTTTGTCATATGAGTGTATTGCATGATACTGAGGTTTGGGATGTGAATGATCCTATCACACAGAGAGTGAGTATACTAACCATAAGATAGTTTTTCATCCCTTGCCTACCTTCCTCCCACCTGTATTAGTTTCCATTGTCTATTGTTGCCATCTCTATGTCTAGGAGTACCCAATGTTTAGCTCCTACTTGTATGTAAGAATTTGTGGTATTTGCTTTTCTGCTTTTCTGTTCCTGCATTAATTTACTAAGGATAATTTCCCCCAGCTACATGAATGTTGCTGTAAAGGACATGATTTTGTTTTTTTTTATGACCATGTAGTATTCCATGGTATATATGTATCACATTTTCTTTATCCAATCCACTGTTGATGAGTACCTAGATTGATTCCATGGCTTTGCTCTTGTGAATAGTGCTTTAGTGAACATACGAGTGCATATGTCTTTTTGGTGGAATGTTTGGTTTTCTTTTGGGTACGTAACCAGTAATGGGGCTGCTGGGTCAAATGATGGTCCTGCTTTAAGTTCTTTGAGAAATCTCTGCTTTCCATACCAACAGTGTACAAGTATTCCTTTTTTTGCTGCAGCCTTGCCAGCATCTGTTGTTAAAAAAGACCATATTGCTAAAAAAAAATGCTAACAATTATCTGAGACTCAGAGAGTCTTAACCTTACTGGTGGGGGGTCTTATCTTGATGGCTGCTGACAGATCGGGGTAGTGGTTGCTGAAGGTTGGAGTGGCTGTGGCAATTTCTTTTTCCTCTTCCTCCTTTCTTCTTCCTCCTCCTCCTCCTTTGTTCTTTTTCTTCTTCTCCTCCTTTTCTTTTTTTTTTTTTTTAAGAGACAGGGTCTTACTCTGTTACCCAGGCTGGAGGGCTGGAGTGTAGTGGTGTGATCATAACTTACCACAGCCTCAAATTCTTGGATTCAAGTGATCTTCCTACCCCAGCTTTTTGAGTAGCTAGGACCACAGGTGCATGTCACCACGTGACTAATTAAAAAATTTTTTTTTGTAGCATTGGCATCTTGCTATGTTGCCCAGGCTGGTCTTGAACTCCTGGCCCCAAGTGATACTCCTGCCTTGGCCTCCCAAAGCGTTGGGATTACTGGTGTGAGCCACTGTGACTGGCACAGGGCAATTCTTAAGACAGCAATAAAGTTTGGTGGATGTATTGAGTCTTCCTTTTGAGAAAAATTATTCCACAGCATGTAATTATACTGTTTGATAGCATTACCCACAGTAGCAGTTCTTTCAAAATTGGAGTTAGTCCTTGCCAAACCCTGCTGCTGCTTTATCAACTAAGATTATGTAGTAATCTAAATCCTTTGTTGTTATTTCAACTGTGTTTACAAGTGTCTTCACCAGGAGTAGATTCCAGCTAAAGAAACCACTTTCTTTGCTCATCCGTAAGAAACAACTTCTTATCTATTCAAGTTTATTTTTATTTTTATTTTTTTGTAGAGATGGGGACTTACTGTGTTGCCCAGGCTAGTCTTGAACTCCTGGCTTAAGCGATCCTCCTGCCTTGGCCTCCCAAAGTGTTAAGGTTATAGGCATGAGCCACTCTGCCCTACCCTGTTTATGTTTTATCATGAGACTGCAGCAATTCAGTCACATCTGCAGGCTCCCCTTCTGATTCTAGTTGTCTTGCTATTTCTACCACATTTGCAGTGACTTCCTCCACTAAAGTCTTGAAACCCTCTAAGTTATTCATGAGAGTTGGAATCAATTTCTGTAACACTCCTGTTAGTGTTAATGTTTTGACATCCTCCCATGAATCACAAATGTTCTTATTGGCATATAGATGGTGACTCTGTTTCAGAAAGTGTTCAATTTACTTTAACCAGTTTCATCAAAGGAGTTCACTATCTATGGCACCTGTAGCCTTACAAAATGTATTTCTTAAATAATAAGATTTGACAGTTGAAATAACTCATTTATCCATGGGCTGCAGAATGGATAAGGAGGCATGAAACAGCGTTTATTTCCTTGTGTGTCTCCTTCAGAGCTCTTTGGTGACCAAAGGTGCATTGTCAGTGAGTAGCAGTATTTTGAAAGGAATCTTTTTTTCTGAGCCATCGCTCTTTGGGCTTAAAATATTCAATAAGCCATACTGTAAACAGATGTGCTGTCATCTAGACTTTGCTGTTCCATTTATGGAGCACAAGCAGAGTAGATTTGGCATAATTCTTAAGGGCCCTAGGATCTTCATTCTAGTAAATGAGCACTGGCTTCAACTTCAAGCTGTCACCTAAATCAGCCCCTAATAAGAGAGCCAGCCTGTCCTTTAAGGGTTTGAACCCAGGCCTTCACTCCTCCACTCTAGCTAGGAAAGTCCTAGATGTCATCTTTTTCCAATAGAAGGCTATTTTGTCTACACGGAAAATCTGTTGTTTAGTGTCGTCACCTTCATCAGTGATCTTAGCTAACTCTAGAGAACTTGCTGCAGCTTCTACATTAGGACTTGCTGCTTCACCTTGCACTTTTGTGTTATGGAAAAGGCTTCTTTCCTTAAACCTTATAAACAAATCTCTGCTTGCTTCGTAACTTCTGCAGCACCCTTACCTCTCTCACCCTTCATAGAAATGAAGACAATTAGGGCCTTGTTCTGGATTAAGTTTTGGCTTAAGGGAATATTGTGGCTGGTTTGATCTTCTGTCCTAACTACTCACACTTTCTCCTTATCAGCAATAAGGCTGTTTTGCTTTCTCATCATTCGTATGTTCACTGGAGTAGCACTTTTAATTTCTTTCAAGAACTTTTTCTTTGAATTTACAAATTGGCTCTGTGGCCTGAGAGATCTGCCTTTTGGCCCGTCTTAGCTTTCAACATGCCTTGCTCGCTAAGGTTAGCCGTTTCTAGCTTTTGATTTCAACTGAGAGACATAGAACTGTTCCCTTTCACTTGAACACTTGGAGGCTATTGTAGGGTTCTTCATTGGCCTAGTTTCTGTATTGTGTCTCCCGGAAAAGGGAGGCCCGAGGAGGAGAGAGACGGGGCAACAACAGCCTATTGGTAGAGCAATTGGAACACAGTATTTATCAATTAAATCACCCTGCTATAGGGCATGGTTTGTGGAGCCCCTATACAATTACAGCAGTGACATCGGTGATCACTGATCACTCCATAAAAATGGAGAAGTTTGGAATATTGTGAGAATTAACAAAATGTGACACAGAGACACAAAGTGAGCACGTGCTGTTAGAAAAATAGCCGCAGCAGACTTGCTCGATGCATGGTTGCCACAAATCTTCAAATTATAAAAAAAAAGTGTTTGCGAAGTATACTAAAGTGAGATGTGGTAAAACGAGGTGGACCTGTGTAGTGATAAGGGAACAGGAGAGTGTATGGTGAGAGCTGGAGGTCAAATTCAAAGTGGCAAAAGGGAGCTTTCTGGGGTGATAGAAATGTTCTTTACCTCTATTGTGGTGGTAGTGGTGCTTATGCAGTTTATCACGTTTTCAAAACTTATCTACTTGTACAATTAAAATTAGTGGATTTAATTATATGAAAATTATATCTCAGTAAAGCTGATCTTTAAAAAAGCAGGCAAAACTCATCTGTGGTGTCAGAATAGTGATTAAAGTACTGACTGGGAGGGATGAAATATCCTTCTGGAGAGTTGGAAGTGTTCTGTATTTCGAAGTAGGGGTTGCCTGGGTGTACACAGGTGTATATACACAGGGTAAAAGGTCACTGAGCTGCACACTTAAGATTTGTGCACTTTATGTAAGTTATGTACCTCGATAAAAAAGGAAAAGGTTTTAAAGAAGGATTAGAATATAAAGTTGAGGAAACCTCCAAGAAAGTAGAGCAAAAGGACAGAGAGATGGAAAATAGAAGAGAAAAACTAAGAAAATTAGAGGACCAGCCTAGGAAGTCTAATTCTTGGATAAAAGGCATTTCAGAACAGAAAAAAAAAAAAGAAAATTTTGACAAAATAATTCAGAATATTTCCTAAAATTGAAAGACATTAATTTCTACATTGAAAGAACTGCAAATAAACCCATTTTAAAGCACATCATCAAAAATTTTAGAAAACACATATCAAAGAGAAGATCCTAGAAGTTTCCAGAAAAGGAGAAAAACAAGTGATATATAACAGATTAGCAATTTAAATGACTTCAGTCTTCTTAGCCTATTATTGAAACCTAAAAGGCATTAGGGAAATGCCATAAAAATTGTCAAGGAAAATTATTTGCAAACTAAGATTCTGTAGCCAGCCAAACTCTCATGGAAGTATTAGGGTAGAATAAAGATATTTACGGACATGCACAGTTGCAAAAATTTTATCTCCCATCTGGAAAATGTGTTCCATAAAGGTAAGGGAGTGAACCAAGAAAGAGAAAGACATGGAGATCCAAGATGGCCGATTAGCAACAGCTCAGGAATGTAGCTCCCAGTGAAAGCGCAGAGAACGAGTGGACGCTGCACTTTCCAACGAACTTTTGTTGCCCACAGACCAGGAGATTCCCGGCAGAGGAGCCACACCGGTCGCCAGCGCGACTCTTTTGGCCGGCGGGGCTGTTTTGCCGGTGCCCCAGTGTGGCACTTCCTGGTGCGGAGTATACGGACAGACGGGCTCGGTTGGTACCATCCCCACAAGGAAAACAGCAATTGGAAGTGCTGAGGACTGAGAGTTTCACAGCAAGCACAGCGAACCCGGGGAGGTCTGGCTCTGTGGGGAATGGGCATCCGCCAAAGGAAAACTAAGAAACAGAAAAACTTCATCACCGGGTGGAGAGAGATCCAAGATGGCCGCATAGCAGCAGCTCAGGATTGTAGCTCCCAGTGAAAGCGCAGAGAGTGAGTGGACACCGTAATTTCAGATGAATTTTTGATGCCCACAAACTGGGAGATTCCCGGCAAAGGAGCCACATGGGTCGCCAGTGCGACTCTTTTGGCCGGCGCGGCTGTTTTGCCGGTGCCCTGGCACGGCGCTTCTCGGTGCGGAGTGTATGGGCCTGGGTCCCCTTTTAGTCAGGCTCCGCTGGTCCCATCCCCACAAGGAGAACAGCAATTGGAAGCGCTGAGTACTGAGAGCAAGCCCAGCTGAACCCGGGAAGCACAGCAAGTACAGCTGAACCCGGGGAAGCACAGCAAGTACAGCTGAACCCAGGAAGCACAGCAAGTATAGCTGAACCCGAGAAGCACAGCAAGTACAGCTGAACCCGGGAAAGCTCAGCTCTGTGGGGAAGGGGCGTCCGCCAAAGGAAAACTAAGAAACAGAAAAAACTTCATCACCAACAAGCCGGACGTCCACTCAGAGACCCAATCTGAAAGTCGGCAATTACAAAGACGACAGATGGATAAATCCACAAAAATGGGAAGAAACCAGTGCAAAAAGGCTGA